>JABVXW010000032.1:0-264903 GCA_013365375.1 Litomosoides brasiliensis
ACTTTACTGAGCAATAAAGAACAATAATGAAAAAAAAGATTTTTTGTTTTAGCTATGGTTGAATAAAGTTTTCATTGACATGGTTGACATATTTGACATGGTTGAGGTACGTAACATGCACAGACACGGCAACCTTCCTTTGCTGTCACACTTTGTCGTGTTGGTACAGTCCAAACTGCCGTCTCTGCGGCTAGAGTTGACTGTTGTGTTGGCCTCGAAAAGCACTCTTCCCCGCAGTTTATATTTATTACACAGCCACCACATTTTCCCCTATTATCTGAAATTCGAAAAATCCACTAAATTTCATTAAATTCAAATGAATCGTGATCAAATACAATTGAATTGAATGATAGGGCGAAACTGCGAAAAATAAAAATTCTGGAAATATTCTGTAACTGCAATGCGACACCTTGCGATTGTTGCTGTTGTAAATTTTGTTGCTGTTGTGCATCCGACAACATCGGTTTCATGTCGTATGGTGGCACGTTGTGTGGCACTACACCTTTATGTATCATCCGCGCTTTCGTATCCTTCAGTTTCATCTCTTGGGGCTGTGTTCGTGGCCGATATCCCTCCGAATACATCGCATTTTCTACCGATAGAAGGATGCAAAACGGTAGAATAAGCTTGCAACACATAGCTGAAATTCTTAAAAGTTATGTTAAAATTAATTGTTGTAAAGCATGGCTTAAGAGACATTCGAGAAATTATTCCCCACTAAATGAAGAGGGAAAAATGCCCTAATTCCCACTACTTATTCACCCGACTATTTTATTGGAAAACCCTGAAGTTCTTTTTTGCACATGTCCGGTCATTGTTTTTCACTCCGCCTATGCTGGTCCCGTACGTCAGACATCCCAATGCTGGCCATGAAATCGCATTCTTCTCTTCTTATACTTGGCATGCTCTCAGCAATTGGAATTTATATTTCATTTAAAAAAAATGTACCAACATTTTTTATCTAAATGACACAACATTTGGTTAAAATTTTTTACTTTGATCAAAGTTTGAAAGCATTCTCATTACGCTTCTCTCTCACTTCCTTTATTGGATGATGAAAGTGATGAGATTTCTGAGGGCACAGCTGATGAATTAAGTAAGTTTCATAAAAACTAATCATCCAAGTTTGGTTGAAAATATATAGTTCTTCAGATATATTTATATACAAGCTCAATGCACTCATTTCGTATATAACGATACCTTTTTTTTTTAATTTCAGTTCATAATCTAAATTTGGCAAACAAGAATTTGTTAAAATAACTAATAATAAACGTTAAATATTAGTTACAATAAAATTCAAACTAGTGTCAAATTATACTAGTCTGAAAATGAATGTCAACTGGAAGGTACGTGAAGAGTATACTTAGGGACCGCGAACTGCTAGAAACGTTATTTCATGCCGCATTTTTTCTTTTATATGTGTCAAATGCTTCGCAATTTATTCATTTCATCCATGTGGTCTGACTGATAAACAGGTATTTGAAATCATTAACGACAATTAGTCCAACATTTACTTAGAGATTATTTGTGTCACTGATACTATTGCTGATAGGAATAAGTAGATTGCTGCTAATTTAGCTACTTGTCGTCGAAAAAGAAAGCAAATAAGTAATTGTTTTGCAGTAAGCTAAAATAACATCTATTTAATAAGAAATGATTCTTGTGATGTATCGGAAATGAAAATTTTAGCAATTATGAAAAGAGGACTTTCTTATTTCTCCCCCTCTATCTCTTCCAAATAATTAATGATGTTTAAAGGAAGTATTAAAGAGTTATTTGTAAAAGAATTCCAAGGGAACTAACTAAATTTTTTTTCGTTATGCATAATAAAACGTTTTCATTTTTAGCAAAATGTTTTTTTCCAATTAAAATTATCTTCATATACTTAAAGTTCTTCGAGATTTTGCTAAAAAAACCGTAAGTGGTAATTAAAATTATTTTTTTTCCATGATTAAATATGTATATGTGAAGTTCACCGGAACATAGGTAATAATTGTTATGAAATAAGAGAAGCGATATTGATGCAAGAAAAATGTATTAACTCTTTTATGCATTGAGATTTATCATATTTGCAAATGGAAAAATTTTTTTGATGACTGATTTGCAAGAAACTGTTGATGAATTCCATCTTACTGCCTTTTTTCTGTAGGAATATATTCCTTGATAATTTATTAAGAAATATAGTAAAAACGTCTTAAAACGCCAATGAACATCACTTGCTCTACGCACCTATTAGTTTTATAAATCATTTCTTGATTACAGAGGATTATCAAACAAATATTTGTCAAGTTATTAAAAGTGATAATCAAAACTCGAGCAGGATTTTTGCAAAATGGAATCGGTCATTTCAATTTATTTTTTTAAACTTCGGCAAAACCGTTTACAATCCAGGATAGTGAAGCGGCAAAGTAAACTACTAGGATTTTCAGTGTAATTTAGTAATTCCATACATCCCACCACATCATTAGCAAACTTGAGAATCCCTGGCACGAAAATTGTACGTTACAAATAGCCTAGAGTTGGAGTTCGTAGCATTACCAGGAGAATGTTGCCAGGTATCTCCGAATGAGAAATCCTTGGATTTTGAACTTCTCACACAACTAATGTCATTGTTAAACGGACAATACTGTAAACCTTTTGGATAGAAGTTTACAGTTTCAAGCGCATAGCTTTAAGTTTACAGTTTCAGGTACATAGTTTTATCACTTCTAGACAGAATCTCGAATAATTCTAACACCAGTGTTTCACAGCAAATACCATCTAGTGTGCAAGGCCTTGTTCAATTCATATTCACTACACATTTGATGCATTAATAAAAACTCCAATTAATAAAATAGACAAATCGCCACCAGTCGGCCAAATGAATATTTCTATAAAAAACTAAAACGCGATGTAAAAAAAATTGCTACCAGAGAACCGCCGTTAAAAGATCACTTTCTTTAGGTGATATGAACGTTGATCGTGATTTTTAGCCCACTTTAAATTTACATCCCCCTCTTCCACCACAAAAAATCATAAAATAAGAAGTGTATTAAAAAGGGTATCTATTCCAAAATTGAAATGTGTTCCTGGTCTTTCATTCATAGCCTACTATTTTGGCTTGTATGCGTTGAATCTTTCATACGTACGGCAAAAATGAACTTTTAAAAGCAATGAAATAAAACAGCTCAATAGACTTTTTGCAGTAATCGTCAAAAATCGAACACTTTCAAAAATATGCTAGTAAAATCGGCTCAGCAGTAGGAAATAAAGAAATAAATACACCTAGCACTTCCAAATAATTACAAAATCAATGGTGTTTTTCTTGTTTCTTCTCGAAACCGACACCTGGTACATAATTCTTCTCCGGATTATGAAAGAGAGCGTGATTACCATCACCCCACGGAAGTGGCTAAAATTGTACATGATAGTAAATCTTTAACTGGCAATCTTAAGTAGAAGCTGAATAATTGAACTATGCAAAATAGCCTTGAAAAGGGAAAGTACAACATCCAACTCGATTTTAACTAACTTTGTTCCGAACGGCGAGATATGGATAACGAACATATTTCTCTTGATCAAAATGACGTTCCATCTTATGTCCCAAATAGGTTATATATAAAAGAATAGAAAGTACTACTGGTGAACCAAACATTACTGCGGCATTGTAAAATTTATCGTATTTGAAACGGTCACGATCATCCGCTTCTTCGTCATAGTCTGCAGCATAAACTTTATTAAACTTTACTTTTTTTGATTTTATAGCACCGCTAATAAGTATCTCACGAGCTAAAAGTGTAAACAGCCATATAGAATAGAATAATATGTATGTGTTTTGAACCACCTAAAATTTTTCTATGAAAAACTACTTATCATAAAATACTGTCAAGAAAGGCTAACTTGTTGCATGCTGAGCATTTCTTACGTGACTTGTGCTAAACGCTTTAGTTGTCTGGTTCAGTCGAATGCGAGCTAAATACGGATGCGCAACGGAAAGTAAACGATGTGACAGCGCTGACATTTATGCTGGAAAATAAGATTTGGGTTATGTTACACGCAAAATTTGTAATTAATTAGCCGACCTAGTACATAACGTAGAATAAAGTCAGGAAAGTCGGCGAGGATCAACAATTCAGCAGAACTGAACATAAACCAAAACCCCAAACAAAAGACATCATCCAACCAATCATATCTTTCACCTCGAAACCTGCTTGCTGCCCGTGATTCCACGTCAGGGGCCGCACGCACTGTGTGAAATGTTAATATCCCCTTCGTAATAGATTTTTGTGACGCACACTTAAAACAGGTATTTGTTTACTAATTTTTTAAATTGAATTTACTTAAAACGACCCATTCTCTCAGAAAATTTTTCCTAAATACTTCATATCAGGTGCATAATTATCCGGTACATTGCGGCAAAATTGAAGTGAGGTTCCAACAGGTAGATTAAGTCTTGAGGGAAAGAATTATGTTTAAGCAATTAATGACTGCTATGTTAAACAAAAATTACAGTTGTTATAGTTGAAAGGAAATAAAAGTATTAAACATGTTTATGTTTCATTGGAGAGGTTTAAGTTGGAATTAGGTCAAAATTTTAAAAAGTTTAAAAACATTCATGTTTAATGCTGGCAGGAATGTCACTAAACAACTTTTGCATCAATAACAACTAATTAATTAATACCTACCTGTCGTTGACGATAAAATGGTTTTCTTAGTTTTTTATGTTACTAAAGAATGAATTTTAGTTTTCTCACTTTTTTGTTTCCTTTTTCTCACTTTTTTGTTTCCTTTTCCAACAGCAGTTGGTTCTTTTCCCAGCACTGTTATCAGTTATATGGGAACATTTGAATAGCCAAAGGAATTGAATGTAACTATCAATTTTTTCTTTCATCGTCGATGATCTGTTGTCAGTAATCAGCGCTTGCATCTGAATAGATAATATAATGATTGGAATTGAATGTAATTTAGTTATAAAGATATATATATCTTATTGGATTTCAGTAAAAGTTCAAGTCAGCGGGCGGAAATTTCTTACAATATTGCCCGGAAAGTATGCCACTGATATTGCGCGTTGTTAGCTTAAATTGCTGGTATTTACTCTTCGATTTTTTCAAAAATCTATAGAGATGCTTTTGTAATTAAAATTAGGTTAATTAAATTTTTTCGAAACAATGAAGTGATTTGTTAGAAATTCCATAGAAGAAAAGTTTTCTCGGAATCTTGGAAAATAATTGAAGGACGCTGTTTTCCTTCAGAATGTATTAGATATGCGAAATGTGCTTTCTTCTATTCATCGAATCTGTATGGGAGTGGGTTTGTTACTACACATTTTTGAATTTTAATTCCTTTTAATGATTCATTGTTTGGTTTTTCCCATATTGAACATCTGAAGTTTTCAGGGCTTTACCTTTGCCTTGGCCATTTGGAAGCAGGGATCATAATCTTCGAATAAGGAAGATTGGCGAAGCTTTGCTACAAAACCAGTATGACATTATAGCTCTAGAAGAAGTGTGTTTCAAAATCATAGCATATGTTATTAGATTTTTAACTTTTCTATGTTAAAAAAGTCATTCTTTGGAGTCGTGCATTTCAAAGTTTTATCATATTTTTAATAACGCTATAATGAATTTTTTTGCAAAATCTTGATTGGAACGAATTCTAAAAGAGTTCAATTTTATTTTTTCAGGTTTGGGGAGAGCGTGATTTTCTTCGTCTACAAGAAACATTGAAGGAAACATATACATATAACTATTACTTCCACAGGTAACGCCATTCTATTTAAAATTAAGAGCCAGCTCTCTGTTTTAAAGTAGTGGTTGGATTTTAACCCACTTTAGATGAGGAAAAAGTGTTTCAATTCATTAAAGCCATTACTTATATTCATATAAATCTGTTAGGCAGTAATAGATGGACTGAAGTAACATTTTAATCGATACGTTTGAATCATGTTATAAAATGGCTTGAATGAATTTGCCCATCATATACATAATTTTTTCGAATTTTATACTTTTAAATTTATCAACAAATGCTGATCTCTTTTATTTTTCATTACAGTGGTTTCACTGGAAGTGGTATTTGCGTTTTTAGTCGTCATCCAATTGTTTCAACTTTAATGCATCGTTTCACATTGAATGGATTTGCTCATCATATACATAGGTGGTGAATTTTGTGTTATTTTACCAAGTACTTAGTCGTTTAATTCATGAAAATTTCTGCTGTATGTATTCCTGCTGCTGTATGTCAAATGATATCAGCCGTCGGATATTGGCTTTCGAGCCATGCATTTAATTCACAGAACAGTTACAATGCCGGTAGTTTACACGGAATGATTTTCTTATTGTAGTCCGTAACATTTTCTCTGTTAATATGGCGCTTCTCAGGCATGCGTTTTTAGTCTGTTGCAGTGAGTAATCACGAAACTCTTGCAAGTCTTGAAGCTATTGAAAATGTCGTAATTTCGATGCAACAAAACTTATTGATAAATCCTAAAGCTTCCCGAACTTCATAGTAAAGTCGGAGTGTTTTTCAATTTCAGAGGTGATTGGTTTGGTGGAAAAGGTGTGGGCTTAGTGGAAATTGAAGTTGAGCAATATCGTATTAATTTCTATGCTGCTCATGTAAGTTTTTTTTAAAGATTTCAATAATACTGTTAAAATTTTTGTAACAGGAATAATGATGAGTTTTCAAGGAACTAAGACAGTTCTTTCGCTTTACATTCTTCATATAACGCCTTTCATTGAAGTTTTCTTTTTTAGAAGATGAGTATTTGTTTTTCCGTAAATGATTTAAATCCAACAATCTCGGGTAAAATTTTATAGCTTCACGCTGAATATGATTCTAACAAAGATTTATATTTACCTCATCGTCTTGCGCAAGCTTTTGAACTAGCTCAGTTTGTCAAGCACACAAGTTATTCTGCCGATGCCTTAATTCTTGCTGGTTTGTTTTATTTTACAGTCAGTTGTCTTGAAAATTGTTTAATCATTCACTAAGAATCAGTTGCTTATCAAAACGATCAACTCAGTCATGAAAATCGTGTATCTTAGTGATGCTCTCCAGTGTTGTTTTTTGCATATCGCGTTTCATGAGAATGACATCTCTGATTTTCTGAAGTTGGCAGCTTTGAGACATAGAAACAAAGTCTGTTAGGCCAGAATAATTCTCAGTTTATCGATTGGAACTGTGGATTACTATATTTCAGGCGATTTCAACATTGAACCCGACAACCTTGCATACCACTTAATCGTGAAAAATTCCAACCTCCAAGATGCTTGGATTCATAAACCGGTTATTTTCTATGTCATTTTAAGATGAATGTTCAAAATCATAGATTGTTTAAGAACTGAGCAAGAATTCAGACTGTAGTTGGAAGGGAGAATGAAATAAGTGCTAATATCTTTGTCGTGATTCCAGTTTTCTAAAGTCTTCGCTTAAAAAAACCAGATTTTAGAAATTTATTCTTTTCTGTTTCAGAATAATTGCGATGATTGTGGTGCTACTTTCGAAAGGCTTGATAATTGTTATACACCTCAACGACTCAAAAATAAGAAAGCTCATGGAAAACGTTTGGATTATATTATGTATAGGAGTGGAAAAAGTAAGTTTAATCACACAATTTCACTTACATATATTAGGAAAGTTGTCGGGCTGGGAGTTTGTCATTTGGCAAACTTTCTTGATGCAAATACAGTTGCCGTTTTTGTATTGTTGAAGTTTGCTGCTTGATATTTGGGTCCATTCATATGTAAGTGCGGTGAGAGTTAATTTCTCGTTCTATATGTTTTTGGCTTGATATTTATTTAAATTGTAGGGTAATTTGAGGTGAAAAGCAAAATTGCTTACTTAAAATGAATCATTAAAAAGAAACAACGATACATTTCTTCATCGAATTTAGGCTTTCGATTATGTTATAATGAATATTAGACATTTAGATGGTCTATATAGTAGAAAACTTGATTTTGTACTCCATTATGGCGTTCAGAATTGTAAGGAAACCATTAGTTCTGGAAAGTAAGTTCAATAAACTGACGTGACAAACCAAAAACTGCAACATCTTCAACAGCAAAAAAGGCCGAGTTCTCCACAATAATGCCTGATACACTGCACGCAATCACTGCAGAAGTTAATTGGTCTACGAAAAATTGCTTTGTTTATCCTACTCGCCTGACGTTTTGTCAGTTTTAAACATCTGATCAAAAATACTCCCACAGCCGGCAAAATGCAAGAAATACTCTCCAAGGGATTGTGAAGTCCTGAAATGCAGTTCTGAGTTAATGGAACTATCAAACTTTTTGGTGGTTGACAAAACTATGTTGATTATTATAAGTCCTGTTATATAAGTTTTTTTCACCGTCTAAAACTGCACCAATTTTTGACAGTACATTATCCCTTGCTTCAAGATGTAGTTGTTGGAATTTGCTGAATTTTGATTTATATACTTTTAATAAAAGGCTGCCCAGTCCAGGGATCCATATATTAACATGTATCTTATTTAGGTAAAATAGAATTGAAGTTGTGTGAAATAAGAATGAATCGTGTTCATGACCAAAAATCAATCAACTATAGTGATCATGCTGGAATTTACGCTGAATTTTTCGTGTCAGAGCATTATAATGAAGTATCAATCTTTCTATTTTAATTGCAATGATTTCTATTTGATAAGGAATTAATGTACAACCGAATACCTGTATCATATTCCTTTTTCATATTTAAAAGGATCAGTGAAGCATTATGTTTTCACAGTGGTGTTTACATCTAGGGAAATTGTAAAATCTCACTTGTGCTAATACCCTTGTAGAGCTGGTAACTTGGCTGTGCTGGACTGTAAACAATGTGAGACATATTTCTTTGCTTCTTGCATTATGAGGCTCAGTATTTTTTTATTTTATTCTTACAGTTACGAGTAGATATGTATGTGTCCTTAATTTTTGATTTCTGAGCAGTTTTAAAATTGGTCCACCCAAATTTCAAATGAAGAAAACTTTCTGACTTTCCGTTGCTGCAGATTACCGAAGGTCTACCTTTAACTCCATCGGATTTGCTGAAAAAAGTTATCGAAACTCAACAGAAAGGAATAACTCGCGTCAGTCGAGACCGTTTTATTTATCTTAGCTTAGCTGTTGTCCTTGTTGGACTTATGCTGGTCACTTTTTTGGCTGAGCAGCATGTTACTGGTGTTAAAACTGTGGTTAGTTGGTGGCTGTGTTTCTCTTTTACATATTACATTTGAATTCCTTACTGTAAAGTAGATTTTTAAGCAAAATGATGTGTTTCATTCGATAACGGGAATTTGTTTATTCAAAAGTCGGTTTGATCGTGTATTCGTGGAGAGAATTGTAGGAGAAGCATACTAAAATGTTTTCTAAAAACTCTCAAATACCTAATTAAAAACCTTGTTTTTTGAATGTTGATTCTAGCATTAATAAACAGTCTGCTTTGACTTGAATTTATATTTCAGGCATTAACAGTTCGATTTATCTTCACATTATTAATAGGATTTTGCTTGTGGCATGGTTTCATTGGCTTAACCTTGGAATACAAAGCACTGAAAGCATCGAAAGCATCAGTATCTATGTTATTAAATGAATAGACTTGTTTTTAGTTTTGCTTCTATTAGGAGTAAATCTCCCCTAATTTTCTGAAATCAAATTTCATCTGCTTATGGTTGTAATATTTGTCGTTCGGAAATGAAATAAGATTTTTAAAGGCTCATTTCACTTTATTTTTCTTTCTACATCGATTCTGTCATACTCCATCAGCCTATTATTTGGCAAGATTCCGCATTATTAAGATTGAATGGTTTTAAAATTAGAAAACGCTTGATTTTGTTGACTTAAATAGAGACCATTTTGTAACCTTCATTTTGTATCATTCCATCACTTCAGTCAGAATTGTGCAATTTTGTTGTTTATTTTAGTTACAGTTACAATTACATGGTTTGGTTCCGATTGTGTGGTCAATTTAGTATTGGGTTAGTCTTTTGCTAGGTGCATGGTTTTTGTTTTTTACTAAATTACCAAAGCAATATTGTTTTTCATATTGATATACCTGTAG
The DNA here is from genome assembly GCA_013365375.1 of Litomosoides brasiliensis. Taxonomy (NCBI): domain Eukaryota; kingdom Metazoa; phylum Nematoda; class Chromadorea; order Rhabditida; family Onchocercidae; genus Litomosoides; species Litomosoides brasiliensis. The sequence goes on from JABVXW010000032.1 coordinate 10,033, forward strand.
ATACAGGAACTATCAGTGGTGCTATTTCAGTGAAAAGTGAAATATTTTGAAATGCTTTAATGATATTTTACATTCCAGTATTTTGTAAAATATTTTTAGCCTTCTTTCTGGTAGTCTGTCATGTACATTAATAGGTGCGACATCAGACCAAGAATGTCAAATAATGTAAACTTGTGCAATTAAGTTAGGTACAGATATTTTAGATTTGTAAGCTCAAGCACCACAACATTTTGTAACGTATGAGGGTATTAATGTAATTGCATACTTGAAATTGTGAAAAATACTCTCAGATTAACAATGTCTTTTGTTGCAAATATTGTTTAGTTTATGTAATTTATGTTTATAATAGATCTTTGCAAGTATAAGTATAATTCATTTTTGATTAATTTAAATGGTAGTGAAGGCATTTTGGTAGGTTGTATGCAGCAAAGAAAGGTTTTGCTAACCAAAATATTTCTTGGCGTTACAGAAGTTTGATTGTTATCAACAAATTGTGTTACGTTGATAAATTATGATGATGGATTTTTTTCCACCCTAACTGTTCTAGTATTATATTTGTAATGTTCGTTAAAATTGAATATATTTTATCTTTCATTTTAATTTGTATTTTTATTCATTTTCATTAGAGCATGTAAGGTAAAAGAAGTATTTCGGAAATGAAGTGAAGTCGAGAACACTCAAAATTGGATGAATTGCCATTCAACAATATTGAAACTTGCGACGATTAATTTGCGCGGATGACTTTTAATGCTTATTTTAAAAGATTTGCAATAAATTAGATCGTTTTATATATTTCGATTTGTTTGAGATTTCAGGAACTGGTCGGAAACGTTCGGTCTTCATAAAAATGCTGAAGCAGTTTGGATTTTTATGTTTAAAGGCACATCCCTGTTTAGAATATCCAATACGAGTATCTTCTTTTCCATCAGTTTCATCACTACAAATTTCTCAACGGTGTAACGGTACGTTATATCCTGGTACTGATGTTACCGTCGAAGAAGCTTGGAAACGACGAATAAAACTTCGACAACCAAAGCTTCAGTGTGATGAACAGGTAAAACAATTTTCACTAATATGGTTGGTAAGGACTTATGTTATTTTTTTAATCTGCTAAGATTTGGACCACTGCATTTTTTTGATGTGGATCTTCAAAAATATGAATTATCATTGATGAATTTCTTTGAAAAACCATCACCATTAAGATACGGCCGAAGTTGTATTATGCACCCGAGTGGGATTTGGAGAAACGACATGATGGTCTAGAAGGTGAAACACATCCTATGGTTGGTCAAGATATTATGACTCCTGCAAAATGGAATTACTACAACAAGGTTTGTTTTATATCTTTCTAAGTTTCTAAGGATTCATTGTCTTGTTGCCGAAGTGTTGTCGCTGGATTTGTTCCTCAGTTCCTACTTTATGTTTAGTATTCTATGGATTTTTGGAAAGTACTCGTTAGTTTTCGAAAATTTTATTATTTATGAATTTAATTCTTTTTATTTTCACCTATGACATATTTGTTGAACTTCTTAAATCGTGAATCAACATCGGCCGATACATGTATATAGGTATTTAGCATCCTGTTAACAGATTTTTGGAAAATATTACTTTAGTTTTTTTTGGTTGACTCCGAAACAAAATGAATTAATTAAACTTTACTACAGTATTAAAAAGCCTGCTTTTCCAGATTGTTTGGCCGCCAAATTATGTCAGTCCTGAGACGGGTTTACCACTTTTGCGACAAGTTTATTACTGTCGGGAATCGATCCACTGTAGCCCGAAAAGAATGTTTATGGCATGCGAGTTGATTTGGCGTTTGAATGTTGACGAAGCAATAGAACAGCTAAGACTACAACGTAAAAAGGTTTCTAATTTTATTCAAAAAATCTGTACAATTTTTAACAGTATTTGCTATTGCAAAAATCGAAAATGATTATTTGATACTTCCAGTACTCCTAATGTTAGTTTATGTGAATCCATATAAAGAGGCGGATTAATTTCTGATGATTGCTTGGAATTGCATGTATTGTTTGTTAAGTTACTCGTTAACTGAATTATTTCCGCGAAGTTTCAGTAAGTTCTTTAAAGTCGAAATTTCTGAATTTAATTCAGCTTAACCTTTTTTGTTTCAGGCTTGTATGATTTTAAGACAAGCTCTTATTGAAGCAAAAAAGAAAGCATCTACAGAGCTTCATGTTGAATTTCCATCAGATATGCATGTTGCTGAAGCATTCCCGATCCAATGTCAAATCGTTAAGGGCTATAGACGCCATGCACGTGAGCGTATTACCGTTACTAGATATCGATACATCAATATTTTCTTAAGGTTAACTTTTTTCCTCATTAAAAGCTTTATAAAGAAGCTAGTAATAAACATTTATGGACTAAAACGAAGAAATATTCTTCACATATTATCTACTTTCTATTTATTGCTAAAACTTTTAATACTTCATTATGCTCCTTAGTTTATCATTACTTGACTGCAATGTTTTATATAACATAGTCAAACGACAGAGTTTTTGCAATATGTGTGGTTGCGGAACATTATTCGATTCTGTATAGTTTTTAATTCCTTTAATGAATCTGCTACACTTCAGTTAAGTTTTATGGTGAAACAAGGAACAATACATATATTATTCAGTTTCAGTTTATTAAAGCAAGTTTTGGAATCAGTGTATGGTATTAAACTTCATAACTTAGAATTTAAACTGCTTTTTAATATAAACTTCTAACAAATGAAATATTTGTAGACTTGAGGAAGGTGATGGACCACCAATGAAGAACAGATGGGAGCCGAAGAATGGTTGGGATAAAATGAAGGATTATTACAAATATTTGAGGGAACGTTCTATCGAATATAATATTTAATGTTTTCCATGTTTACTATTATCTTTTGTGATAACTTTTTGGGAGAGAGAAAGGACGTTCTCTGGAGCTCACTTTTATCCTGCCTTCTCCTGGTCTGTAAGTAGTCGAAATTAACTAAGTCACAATCCAAATGACGTATGTTATATTTGTTTTCAAATGGTTGTTTATCTTATGGAAAGTGTATGCTGTTTGATGTTTTCTAATTCAATAAAATTTTTGGAAATTGTCGTTGCGAAGACTCAAAGTTTGTACCAACTTTTGACTTCTGAACTTTTTATATGTCTCTTATAAGAAAAGATGATGATATAGAACTGGTGGAGATATTCTTGCAGATTGTAATTTTGTGTTTTATTTCTCCAAGGAAAACTTTACTGTTCTTTCTCAAAGATATCACTTTCGAATTGTTAAGCAAGTTTGATATATATGGATAAGGGGAAACTGTGCTCTTTCAGAGTCTTGACGGGTTCTAAAGGGTTCGAAGTTAAAAAAAAGGTTATAAGTCATTTTAGAATGACACTCGGAACTGGTATGGAATCAAAAATGTCAGATGGAGTTATTAAAGAACAAGAAATCGATGTTGCTGAGACGAATATCAGGCTAGAAGAAGAAGCGAATGAAAGAAAACGACGACTGAAGGAAATGCGTGAACGAATGCAACAGGAGGGTAAATTTTTTTTTGGGGAGGGGGGGGGGGGGGGGAGGAGATCTTCCAATGCAGAATTCACGTTCTCACTTGATTTGATGCACTAAATATGCGCAAGAATAAATCAAGGGACAGGTGTTAGAAAATGAGGCTACGGAAAGGCAGGTACGATGAAGACTGCTAGAGAATTCAAACTATGAACTCACTAATGGATAAAATGTATCATTTATCTCCAGAAAGATTTTAGATGATGGAACACAGTCCGGATCATCAGATAAGTCAATGAGGCTCACATTTCGAAGTTACGAACCTCAAAGTGATTTGGGTGGTAAACGTGATGATACGGATTTGTTTGCTGTCGAAAGAGAGACTGCTGATCAGTTAGCAGACACTCAAGACACTAGGGCTGTCGAACAAATTGATATTACAACTTTGGCACCGCGAAAGGTTCCGTTTTGCTTTTTTTGCACTGTTTCAAGAACATAATAAGGGGCTATTTAATATGTGCAGGGGTTAAAATTAGGACACTAAATAAGACTGTAATGTGAAATTGCGTAATGCGCATAAACATGTGGACCTTATTTATTCAGCACTTGTTTTCCAATCTTATTTTTCGTAATTAGCAATAATTTGTTCACAGATTGACTGGGACCTAAAACGTGATGTTGCGGAAAGGTTGGAGAAATTAGAAAGACGAACAGAACGTGCGATGGCCCAGCTGATTCGTGAGCGTCTGAAAGCCGGTAAGACTGAATTGGCCGATGCTGTTAATTCAGGTGCTTACAGCGAATTGCAATCTGACGACTGATGAATATGTATTTGACTCGATGTATAGCCAGTACAGATAAATGTTGTTTCTTGATGCCAGTTTTACTTTCAAAGAAATATCGTGTCTTGTAGACATTTTGACGAATACATCCTGGAACAGTTAAAAGCATGGAAAGTCTAAACCCTTTCGCAAAAGCAAGAAGAGAATTATAAAGATGGTGGGTTTCACGGACAATGATTTGGAATTCCTTTTCACTTCTGCTCAGCTCAACTTCCAAATCCCTCTGAGAGTATAATGCAGTAGATAAGTCCCCCGAACCCACTAAGTCCATTTCATCAGATGAGATGTCTCGAAAGGGAGGCAGGCACCGCAGTAGTGGAAGAGCTGCATGAACAATGACTTCAGCATTCAAATGAAATTTATCCTTATGGTGGCTCGCTTCTTGTTGCTATGATATGTTTATCACAATGATATCACACGATTTGTGTCAAAGCTTGGCAGCACTAACGAATGTTATTGTAAGGACGCTTACAGATTAGAAATATTATCATCGAAATCTATTTTATTTGTGAGCTGTTTACCATCCGAACTGCTCTAAACCGAAAATTAAATTTATAAAATTTTATTGTGCTTCACTGAAATTATATTATTATCTAAAGTCAGCTTGCACGCGTGAAAACCAGTTAATTTTGTTCCACTTGGATGATTTTCTTAACAACATCAGCTGTAAATTTTTAATGAAAGCATTGTCCATTACATTGTTCGTGATATGATATCACTCAAATTGTGTCAGTGCATGAAATTTCCTACAAATTTAACTAGGGATTTGAAGGGAAACATATGGTTTTCTTCGGTTCAGTTTAGACTTCTTTTTTTATATAACTTTTCCAAACTGCCGATAGCTAAAAGAAGGAAAAGTGATGTGTGAAGAGATAATAAGTGATCTTTCTTGCCATTCTTATCATGACATTATTCTTCCTACGGGAATATTTATTGAAGTAAAAAAAAAGTCTGTTTTGTTGATTAAATCGTGGCATCAAAATTTAGACATACAATTTGCACTATTGTTCTCCCATAAAGCTTGTAAAAACATGGCTTTTTTTATTGCGTATTAAATATATTACGAATAGTCCGTTACTCGTGTCCCAAATTTTATTGGGCCAAAAGAAGGCACTTTAGTGTGACCATATCTATTTCTAGGCCAGTAGACTATGTAATTTTCAGCTACTGCATATTGCGCTTGTTTCTTATCTGAATCTTTTTTAACAACGGTTGTTAGTTGTTCGTCGTTACCAGTAGCGATATTTATGACCAAAAAATTGCGGCGTAAAAAGACGAATTTTAATTCTGTAAGATAGTGTTATGTACATAACTATATGGTAAAATCTTTCATTGTATATTCCTACTACTAAGCTGTTAATGAATTTTTCTTTTCCTTCGGAAAAGCAGTTGCTTGTCAAGTGACGTACAAGCGTTTCGAATATTTTAACATTTTTTTCTTTTTCTCCACGTCATTTATCGTACATTTTCTTTTGTTACGTTGGAGTTGTACAATTATTTATTATAATTATTACAGCGTAAAGTATTTACAGATTATTAGCTGAAAGAAATGAATTCGAAGAAAAAAATGGACAAATATATGGCATCGAAGATGTTATACCTAAACGATCAATAATCCGACAAGAACAACGAGGCTTACGTATGTATTCCTTTTTTCCAACTTTTGGATTATATGGTTGTAGTTGTTGTTGTTTGCTCCATAATTGTATAAATGAACGAAGGCTATAATGGTAAAATACTCTGTTAGAAATTCAGTTTGCTTAATTTTTTGCCTTAGGGAAGCAAATATGATAATATAATTCTTCGTTGACTTGTAATCCAAAAACTGAAGAAATTTTAAATTGAATGGTGGAGTAGTAAAGGAACGCAATCTTAGATAGGATTCACTGTGAATTTCAGTCGTTTTGCAGTGTGCAAGACTATTTCATACTTGTATAAGCAAATATATGCAAAAAAATTAAGGTAAAATTGGATTAAAACTAAATTTTATTGCATAAAAATATTGGAGTATTTCTAAGATAAGACAGTATATTAACTAATTAAGTGAGACTTAGACACGGGAAGTTTTGTGCATTCGAATAAGAATGTTTTCTTACTTATGTGAAGAAGATAGGGGTTGAGTTTTTAGTGGGAATTGACTGTTCCCCGTTACCTTAGCAACAACCGCTCTTGATTTTATAAATATCATGCTTATTGGCAAACTGTTCATTGGCGTTCGAGTCGCATGGATGTTTTTCATAAATTTTTTTAATTCATCTGGGACAAAATGTTGTGCGATATTTCTGCATAGTAGGTACTAATCCCTTAGATTTCCAAATACTATTTTAGATTTTATTAGATGTACGAGGTTATGAAGGGATGGAGGAAGTCGTGAAATTGGAAATTGCGGTTGAAAGTTACTGACGATTTCCTTTTTTTCTAGTTAATTTTTTCTGTACGATTATTGGTGAATTTATAAGCATACTGATGGAAGTCCCATAATCTTCTGACTTTATACAGAGGGCCGAAAAACATAAATTTTTAAGGCTCGATTTATGAGCCTTAAGAATTTACAGGTTTTTCATTACCCCGTAGAATTGTTTTAGGTCTAGATTCAAAATATTAAATTTCCTGTTCCATGGCAGTGTTTCAGGATGAATAACATAGAAGCAGCAACGGTAATCCAGAAATATGACTCAGAAGAAGATACTGAAAAGATATTCAATCTGGTAAAAGAAAGTAATATCTCAAGTTATCTATTCTGTTACCATTCATTTCATCTGTTATTGTGTTTGCCAATTTTACATAATAACAAAATTTAAATACTGTTTTGAATTTTTTTAGATAACAAACTTCGACAGAGATTTAGAAAACTTCCAGCGCTGAATTAGTGGTAACTTAGTATAAATATCACTAATCTCTTAGATAGTCCAGCTTACATTTTGTCACGATGTGAAATGCATGTCCAAACTGTAGAACATTTATCTACCGAACCAGAAAGTCAGATTTATAAAATCGAAATTTAAATGGATGGCTGTACTTTGAAATGCGTTTTATTTAGAAAATGAGAAAGAAGTGTTGCAAATTCTGAAAAGTGTACGTGTTCCGCTTAATTGCACTGATAAGGTTTGTTCAGTCTCCTTTTTTTTATAGAACTTTGAGAATACTTGATGATATATGGAAATGAGCAGTTGTGTTTTGACTCGGATTATTGAAAACATTGCATTTTATTTTTAGTTTTATCTTTTAAATTATAATCTATGTATTGTTCTAGACTGGTATGTCACTTCTGGATCAAGCGAGTTGGTCAGGTCTCAAAGACGTAGTTCGGTTTTTGTTAGCAAATGGTGTCGATCCAAATAACAACACTCACGACTGCGGTTATAAATCTCTCATGTTTGCGGCAATTGCTGGACATCAAGGTTTTTTTATGTACCTGGTTTCTGCAACGTTAATTTAAAAAGCAATTTCCAGTTTAGCCTCAATCATTCTAATTTAATTTTATTGTAATATTCGATTAAAAAAAACCATGTGGCATTATTCCATTACTCCTTGTTTATTAAATAAAAATTCTTCCATTATTTGCTTATCCAAGTTGTGGTTTTGCTTATTTTTTTAATTACAGAAATTATTTGATTGTTTACATATGAGGAGTATCTGTCTTACAGAGATATGCCAGTTGTTATTAGACTATGGCGCACATGTTTATTCGACGAATGCAATTGGGAAAACAGCTGCAGAAATGGCAGCTTTTGTTGGTCAGTTTGTTTATTTTGTGTTTTTCTACAGATGCTCAGTAAAAAAAATTTGAAAGAATTTGAAGAAAATTTCTCGAATAGCAAAACTTTTCGAATAGGAAGCAACCCGATATATTGTTTTATTAGGATAGGTTTGAATAAACTTATAACATTGCTGGAATTTTCAGCTCTTGACTTCCAAACTGAGGATCTTTTTTTAAGTAAAACTTTTTTTGTTTAAAGTTTTTGTGATTTTTTGCCGTACTATTTTCTTTAACACGTACTGCGCCGTTCCTTTTTCGACACACAAAAACATTCTCAAATTCATTCTCTTTGTCGAAAGAATATTATTATATTTTGTAGGACAACATGAATGCGTAAGTATTATTAACAACTATGTAGCGCTGGATGAAATTGAGAAGTTATTGCATCCCAAAGGGGATGATAGTGATGAAATTTATTCAAAGGAGTTTTCCCAAGCATTGCATGAGTTGATCAAAACTCATATAATACATCCTGTTTGGGTATGTAACTTATAATTTATTTTTCATTGAATCTTTTTCAAGAAGCTATTCCTTTTAAAAAGATGATAATTTATGTGTTTTCCACAGTATTTTATGGTCATTAGGTAATTGTTTTGCAAGTGTAATTCTTGTCACATTCCGATTAATACCTTTGTGTTTGTTGAAGTGGAAATAGCTTATGAGATGACTGCTTATTTAGGTCATGCTTTTCTTGCGTAATCACTATCAAGTAATATGGCAACATCGTCAGAAATTTTGTTATGTTTTGGATAGGACTTTTGAGAGACAACTACGATGCAAAGAATCTAATGAGGTGTGCGTAATTCGGATTTTGTAACCGACTTCCTGAAATTTTTATCCAATAAAAAGGGCTTATTTACATGTCAGAAAAATATAGTTAGCATTTGTGGGACAGGATTAGTAGGATTCCGGATCATCCGTAATTCCATGAGGTGAAATTCTGAAGTAGATAATTTATTACGATTACAGTTTGCATGTTTGGGTTGTTTTATTTCATGTATGCATTTGAATATTTTTCTTTTTCAATTTCAGGTTATGTCATTGAAGCTGTGGTTGATTTTGTATACCGTACGAGATACGTGCAAGTCTGTGGAAACGGTTTTAGAAAATGAAGGGCATAAAACATCAACAATAATCAGAAATTATGTGAAACAATTGCTGAAAATGGAACAGAATGATCGCGTACGACCAAATTTGGAACGATACCTGAGAAATGCTGTTCAAGCATTTCCATATCATCATTGCTTGCTTTTCCAAACACTTATCAGAAACCTTGCAGCTGTTGAGTTTGTAAGTTAATGACAATATAAAATCTTTAAACCGCATATTTTTGGAAATCCTGACTTAAAATTTTTTTCATTTATAGAGTGATTGTTTAGGGTAGTTTACCTGAGGCCTTTTATGTGATAACATCAGTTTTCTCGGGACAACGGATGGTAGAAACGTCTCATTTTTGTGCAACTTGTGGTGCTGTTACTTCCACCAAGCGGTGCTGTAAGGTGGCTTTTTGCTTAAATTCATCCTTTATCAATTTTTTAATTAATTAATTGCTGACATTTATGTAAATCTTAAGGCATTCACTTTTACATGCTTAACGGAACTTCCTGTGAAGCCTAGTTTCAAGACTCACTTAAGTGAAAACCATTTAAAAAAATGGTCTTACTTTACATTAATATATTTCAGAACATATATTACTGTCACCCGGACTGCCAAAAAATTGATTGGTGTAATCACAAAATGTTTTGCGAGAAGATTGACAAAGAAAAACAGAATAGGGAACGAAGGTGTTCTTTGAGAGATCATGCAACATCAAAAAAGATTGTACACAAGTCGGAAGATAAGCATATTGAGAAAGTTACCACTGCACTTGCTGATGTCATGCTCGCATGATAATTCCTTTTTCATTGCTGAACATTAACATTCACATCTATTGCTCTTTTTTCAAGAGAGTGAAGTGGAAATAAAGTAGTGATGCATTTTTGAAATAACTTAAAAAAGTATTTTTATAAAGATTATTGGAGTTATCCATATTTTCCTGTATTTTTTAATGTAATATTGTTTTACAAAGTTCGTCATGCCATCCATAAAACCTTGGTTGCTTATAACCAAATCTGATTTTCCACCTTCGTATATGTGCCATTCTCTTAGATGCCTTCATGCCAGGAGCAGTTGTTTTCGGAAATTTAAAACTGGAGCTCAGAATTTTTTTCAGTTTGAAACGTTGGCTTTGCGTTTGAAAATGAAAATACATTGAATTTACAACTATTGTTTCGTCATCATTTATGTGTCATTTTGCTTATTCTCTAAGCTGTCGTTTTCTTTGTTGTAGTATTTTATATAATAAAATGTCCTTCTGATTGTCATCCTTTACTTCAGAGAACCGATTTACACTCTCGGCGAATTTTCCGGACCTTAAATGTCCAAACAAACCTACTCATTCATAAACACATGTGCTAAGTGCAACTATATGAGGTATGTTGTGGAAGTAACTTAGATTAAAATATAGATTAAACAGGCACGGAGTAGTGTCGTATTGATTGTGTGTGTATGTACAAAAGTATGTTAACCGTATATTATACATTTTTCTACTAGTGAGGCTTTTTCAGAGTTATCAATTGAACAAGCGCTCGTAGAAATAGTTTCAAGCCGAGCATTCTCAAGGATTTTATCTTTACACTCCAAAGTTTCCAGAGCTGTCTTTCAAAGCTATTTACGAGGAAAACACGAGGAGGTTAAGGTAATATCTGTGTGCATATGTGTTTGTGGCTGCTGGGAGATGAACGAGTTAGAGGAACGAAATATTAGAGACAGATAAAGTATTCGAAAATTTTTCAAAAATTTTTTGATATATTGTGGTACACTGGAATAATAAAAAATAAAAAAACTTGTGTGTAGTGGTTAGATATTAGAAAAAATTTGACTGGAAAAAAAACTTGGAGAGAGTTCTAAATTGTGTGATATGTAGATGACAGTATAAGGGTGGACCTGTATGTTTTATTATTTAATGATTGAAGCATCTCTGCGGGAAAGGGTAATTTCCGAGCCCAATTTTTCTCTTCCTTATTTGCAATCATTTTCCTAGTTTGTTTTTTTTAATTTAGATGTTTTTGGAAACGGTTGATCCTGTCACTGGACAACGGACATGGAAAGTTGCGGATGAGAATTATGATATAGCTCAAGAAATTGCTCGCAGTGGATTTGGAGATATGATTCATGATTTCGAAAGAAACCAGAAATATGAACTTGGACTAAAGTCGGTAATTGGTGAGGTGCGTTTAAGTCAATACAGTATACATTTATATTGTCTCTGTATTTAAAACTGTGTTTTTACTTGTCATTTCTTTTGATCCGAATCTTTGGGGAAGAATTCAATCATGAAAATGCTTCCTTTAGATTCATTACATATATTCAGCTTCGTTTTTCTGAAGAGTAATTGACGAAGAATAACTGACATTGGGGTGTGCATACTTCTGTGTTATCCACAATTTTAGCATTATTTAAACTTCTAGATAAATTAGTAACTTTAGGGTCTCAATGCAACTTCAGTATTATAAGACTTGTCTTTTGGCACTACAAAATTTGATCTTCTAGCTTAAAAAAACGAAGGAGAAAGTGCACGTCTTAGACATTGGTGCTGGTACTGGTTTATTGTCATTGATGGCGGCGCGAGCCGGTGCTGATAGTGTTACAGCCTTGGAAATGTTGGAACCTATGGCGAGTTGTGCGGAAGAAATTGTCCGAAAGAACGGCTATGATGGGAAAATACGTCTAATTGCATCTAGATCAACGGAGTTGACAGATGAACAAAGTTTGCAGGATTTTCCTTTCTTTTGAAATTTCATTTTGGTTCATTTGCATTGGAACATTTGTTGCAGTTAGTACTATTGAGAAAGGAGATGTAGTCGTTGCTGAAGTATTTGATACTGAATTAATTGGTGAAGGTGCGTTACGAACGTTCAAGGAAGCACACCAAAAATTAGTTAAGGTTTGTTGTAATCAATCCAATCGAACCAAAATTGCAAAATTCATTCTGTAGATCTGGCCTTCGATTTTCATGAAAATCTAGAAATCATAACATAATTTCTTTTAAATGAAGGGAATTACTTTCAGCCCGGTTGCAGAGTGGTACCATCATCGGCACGAGTTTTGTTACTTCCTATACAAAGTGATTTTCTTATGCGTTTTCATAAACTTCCGTCTCGGCACTTCAGAATTCCAGAACTCAACAAGACTTGTCCCGGTGCAGGGGCTATATATGATATCCATGTTTCGGAAGTGCCAGAGGAAGAAATTCGCGTGCTTGCGGAACCGTTTGTAGCTTTTAGGTATTTCATAATTTTTCATTGTTTCTTTTTGGTGCTGTTTTTTAAGAATAATGTTCCCTTTTTTGATATAATTCATGCCAAACCTCTTTTTTTATCGAAATGTATCATAAAAACTTTTATATTCTCTGAGCTAATAAGCTGCATTATTGGAAAACAATACTTTAAAAAGCCAGGAAGATGAATATTTATTTGAATCGAATTCATTCCATAAAAACTTCATATACTGAATAAACTGAATTGTAGCTTCAATTTTGAAGATGGCTGTTCGATTAATTATAATGAAACAGCTGTCAGAACATTTGATGTTCAATTGGACGGCACTTTTGAAGCAATTTTAATGTGGTGGGAACTTGATATGGATGGTACCGGTAAGCACAGAAAGTTTTCGAAAGTTTTACTTGTCGTCTTTTGATTAAAAGCTAGAAGTATGTCTGTATGAAACACCTGAAGTTCGTTGTTTTGCAACTTTTATTTGTAGAATAAGGTATTTTTTAGGACAGAATATATTGAGCACGGCTCCAAAATGGTGGAACAAAGAAGCAAAGTGGCGAGACCACTGGGTGCAGGGTGTTTATTATCTTCCTCAAAGTATTCAAGTTCAAAAAAACGAAATAGTTTCGCTTCGTTGTTGTCATGATGAATTCTCTTTCTGGTTTGCTATACATCAAAATGAGTATGTGTTTTTGAATTTTTATTTTTTAATTATAGAAATATAACTCGAAGCTTTTTTTCTAATTCGAAAATAGTTTTTACTTTTGAATTCTAAGTTTTTAGCTGAATGAATGAAATTTCTTGTGTTTAGATCTGATACCTTTGAACCGAATTTTTGTCGATGTAAAATGCATGTTGCTTGCTCACGGAATGCAATTTATCACTTAAATGAACTTGATCGAGACGTTGCCTTTGATAATTTCTTGAAAGAGGTAAAATTGTATTTCTTAAATTCATTTCCTTATTCTTTACAAAATCGTAATTACGAATCGGAAGAAAAAACGTGTTTCATTATACCGTTTTCTTAAATTTTTTTGAAATAATCCCTTTACGGTGATTCTTTTGCCTACATTTTTTAAAACAAGGTACAAACTTATTGGCTTTTCATGTATTTCTCCATTTACGCTTATTAAGTTTATTTGTGATATAGTTAAAGAGATATTATAAAAGTTTTGCGTTTTTCGTGACATTATTTTGCATTTTATACTTTAATTTATATTTCGTCCACACGGAAAGAAGACTAGAGAGAATAAAAAATGGTTTCGAGAAAAATCATTTTTTTCTTTAAGGCAAATGAATGTGAAAAGTGTATTTTTGTTTGATTTCTTAATAATAATGCCAGTGTTTTATTCCAGTGCAAGATATTTTTTTTGCTTTAGCAAATAATTTATTTTTAATCCAATAAATGCGTTTTTTTTTCATCTGTCATAATCACATAACGGGCTAAGAAAAGAAGATTTTTTTTTGAATAACTTATATAATGTCTTTACAGAATTTTACAGGCAAATCGGTAGCTATCCTTGATGACGCGTCGCTTATGAGTTTAATGCTTGCAAAACATGCAAAAGGAGTTCAAATTGTCGAACCAAATAACCATTTTATGGGAATCATTTCGGCTTACGTCGATGAAAATGAGATAACGAATATCCGTACTTATGATGACTATGCTTCTGTTCCTTATCATGAAGTAACTTTTATAAGATTTTCTCCAGAAGTTAGTTACGAGCATTTGCGATGATGGTTATAGCAGAAAATTAATGATTGTTGGGAAAGATTGAGGGTTTGAATATTTGTATTGTTTGTCGATCCACAACAAATTAAAATTTCTAAAGGGAGTTTTATTGGGGATTTATTTAGTTTCAATAGCAAAAGAGTAAACAAGGGAACACTGCTTGAGGATTAAGATTTCGAAACAGTACGAGGTGATTGATGTATAAACAGGGAGTAATTAGTAATTGCCGTTGAGATTGAGGATGTGGAGCGTTGCTGCTAAAATGAAGTAGTTGAGGAAGCGTGAAAATAGTGTCAGCACCAAAAGGAGAATCCAAGGAAGAAAGAGCCTCCATCCTATCTCATCAAAATGAGTAGCGTGGGAAAATGCATGGTATAACTCAACAATGATTGAAGAAGGCAGTAAAAAAAAGAGAGGAATGAATGCCTTTTCCCTAGAGACCCAAGAGGTTTATGTATCGTTGTGAGTAGGAGTGGCTTAATTAATGACAATGAGTTAGTTGGTGTTTGATATGGTACGAAAAAATTTACATTCGATGAAAAAATTGTGGACTATAATTTGCGTTAAATTTATCTCGGCTTTCCTGACAATGATTGCATCGTTTAAATCTTACTTTTCTTTCTTGAATTCCAGTTTGGTCACGAGTTTTGTTTTTAGGTGGATGTCATTGTGTCAGAGCCATTTTACCAGTTCTCTTTTCTTCCGTGGGATAATTTGTATTTCTGGTTCATGACACATAAACTGATAAGGTCCTTCGAATCCAGAGACTGTCCACTGTCACCGATGGTTTGTATGATTTTATTTGGCTAATACTAGAAATCAAGCTCATTTCTCTTGAAGAAATTGGAATTATTAAGGTTGGAAAAATTTTCGAAAGGCTACTTTTGTTTTGCAGAAAGGTATAATGTATGCAATGCCGGTCAAATTCGATGAGTTATGGAAAATAGCAGCTCTATTTGGTGTCGTGGAGGGCTTCGATTTGACACCTTTTGATGACGTGATTATTAAAGCTCGAAGTGCTGTCGATGCAATGGTTGAACCTCATCCGCTATGGGAATATCCTTCTATCGTCACTGGGGAGCCGGTTGTGCTTGCTGAATTCGATTTTAAGAAACCTCCGAGTCATGCATCCTTTAAGGCAAAAATTGCTTCTTCCATGTAAGTGCTCAATTGTTATCACAATTGCAAATTTTGAAATTCGGAAATGTAATTAAAAACAAAGTCACTGGAAATTTTGACGTTTTCTAGGATTGGTACAAATGCTGTCATTTTCTGGATGGACTGGTTACATGATGGCTATCGGTTAACTAGTGGACTTTTAAACAACCCCGAAATAGGCGGGCGACCAAACTGGTCTATTTCGCATCGACAAGGCGTCCATTTTCTCCCGGAATCAGAAAGATGCCTACCATCTTGTTCTTCCGTTGATGTTAAAGTTGACTTTTGTCCTAATGTGCAATCTAACGCTCAATTTCTATTTAATTTCCAATATGGAATTTTATAAAATATTACTTATAAATTTTGTATGCCGTGCGATAAGAATGTTATCAGTCGAAATCTTCACTTTGACAATATTCGCAGTAAGTTGTGCTTAATTTAGTTGTGAATTTAATTCTAGCTTCTTGCGATATTTGAAGAAAATGTTAGATTTAAGACTTAACCGTAGCGTGGTAGTGATTTTTTCTTGTATAAATGTTCTTTAGTACATCTATCAGGGCCTAAACTTTGATCTTCAAAATTTTTTTTCTTTTCTTGCTGAATATATTTCTCGTTTATTCAGGTAGTTAATCTACCTCCAAACGTATGGATTATTTTATCAGTTGTATTAAGCATGTTTTACTTTTAAAGGATTTAACCATTCGCATTTGCTGTTTCACGTACAGTTTTCTGGTTTTTTCATTCCACAGTGAAATAAAAAAAAACAACATTGCAACGTAAATAGTTCAGATTATTGAGATGACTTTTACCGAGCTTTGATTGTCTGGTGACAGAGTAGAATCCCTTGCTTACATGTCTTCATCATTGAATATTACCCTTCCTCAAATTCTTTCCAATTTTATTTGAAATTCTTTAATGGAATGAAATTTGTCATGTACCTTGTTTCTTAGTAAAGACAGATTTAGTTTGAATTGACAGCTGCTATTATTCACCGATGTTTCTTCGACTAAACGAATCACACTATGCAATCTGTTTGGGCATAATACTTAGGTTTGATAGGAAGTTTTAATATTTGCTGATGTTTATTGGTTGAGTGACAACAACTTCCAACAACTCATTTGATTTTTTTAAGTAATTTTTTACGGAGAAGGTTCGGCTCGTATAGGTTATTACCGGAAAGGACAAAGTAATTGTCAATCGTTTGACATTTATATGTAAGTTTGAAATGCTCGTGATCATTATTTTTTCCAAGTTTTGTTAATTTATCCTTTTCAAAGAATATTATCCCCTTTTAACCTGGGAAAAACCTTCAAATTAGTGAAATTCTTAAAATTGAATCTGAAGGAGGATGAAGGAAGGACTAATACCACTATGGAAGCAATGTTTACGTGTATTATGTATGCGTGTGTTACAAAGAAAAAAAAAAGCTACAATGAAAATAATTTTTTTGAAATTTATTTGCTGCCAAATATTTGCATATCAATGTTAGAAACCTACAATAAAAGGGGTACAAAATCAGCTACTGAACTTTTATTATTCCTGTTGGCGCAGTGAAGCGGTTCGGTCTCGGCGGATTTTCAGAAAGGATTTTTTTGAGGTAGGGTAATACTGCTGCACAACTGGTCACCGTTAATTTAATGGTATTAGCGATAATTGTTTGCAATTAGATTTTCATTAATTTATCCCTAATTAGACTTATATCATTTAACTGTTTCACTTATCATTTTCAAATGTGTCAGCTAACCAGTATTTCATTTCTTATCATCAAACATGAATAGTTTATTTTTACGCACTTTCTTTAATTAAGAAAATAAAATTTTCAGAATGAAATAAATCTTTTTAGTAAATTCCTTATTTTCTCGTTTTCCTGTTACTTTTGTCATCCTGTTTTTTTGTCATTATAAATGCATTTTTTTTAATGGACAGATGCATTCATCATTGTGATCAAAACATAATAACTCAAATAATTAATCTCACCGGTAATGGTACCATTTATGCACCAATACCGCTTGTACATCTAGTTGATATCACTACAATTTCGTATTCTTGATGCATGAGGGATACAACGAATTAACAATTATGAAGTAGTACGGTACAGTACAGTAGTGCTGCGGAGGATTACCGTAATTACCTCTATTTATCCTTTAGCTGTTCTATTGCTTATTGGACTATGTGGATAGATTATGTCTAAACAACAACAAAGCCGTGAAGGAGAAGAACGGGACAATGAAAAAAGCAGTAAAGAACAGGGACAGTCTAGAGCATCTCGAAGCTCGGGAGGAATGGTGAGACTGCTGTCTGATTTTCGTAATCCGAAAAATGCGCAACAGTGAGCTTCAGTAGGTCCAATATCATTGAAGGATGCAATAAGAGATTGCCTATTATGATTTCAGCATTCTGCCGGACGAAGTGGAAATGATAATTCATCTCGAAGTCTCTCATATCGCAAATCTGGGCAATCACGATTGGAATTTTCATCGCGAACTAATCCACTACCTTCACACTCTCAGCGAATCCGAAAGTCACAAGGTTCCGGTAAATCAACATTTAGGCAATTATCGCATGAAATGATGGTACCATCACACAGAAGCCAGTTATTGAACGGAAATTTGCATCATCGTCGTTTTTCTCGACGAATTCAAGAAGGTGATCGTAATTTTTACCATCAACCGTCAGCATTAACTGGTTCTGTGGAAGAAGGACCACAGGAAGAAGGAACCTATGCATCGTCAAGACGTCATACGCTAACGGAACGTGGGAACGTGGACCATTCAACCAGATCTGCATATTCCCATTTTACTGTACCTTCATTTGGACGACCTCGTCCTCCTCCTCTTCCGAATATTCATGATCCTACCCGTCCAATTTTTCCAGTGCCTGGATTTGGTCCAGGATGTGGAGAGATACGACCTGGTTTCTATCTTCCACCTCAAGCAGCATCCGGAGTTGGCGCACCAGCAGGATTCTATTTACCACTTCAGGCGGTACCAAGAAGCGGTACACCGACCGGATTACCGTATGGATTATGCCCACCACCAGGCTTCGGTGCAGTAAACAGATTCTATCGACCACCTTTTGCTACAACTACAACTTGTGCACCATCTGGGATTTATCCGTCACCTCAGGCACCGTTTGGCACTGGTGCACCGTTAAGACCTCTTCTACGACCGCATTCTATGCCGGGGACTGGTGCACAATTCGGTTTTAATCCACCACCTCGAGCTCTATTTACACCTGGTGCAGCACCCAGGTTTCATCAACTATTTCAGCCACCATTTAGAACTTTTCCAATCCCGCCTACTTCTCAGCAAGATTGGAGCCGCGAAAAATCGGATCAAACATGGGTAGCTCCTCAAACAACAATTCCTGTATCTCAGCCATTAATTAGTAGCGAAACTTGCAGTTCCTTGCCAAGTGCTTCAACTTCTACCACAGCTACCACAGCTATTGCACCATCATTGCCAACTGCATCATCATCTCAGGTTTCCCAAATTTATTTGTTTCACATCGATACTTCATATTCAGTATTGCATTGAGAATATTGATGCTTCACATCAATTATTGTACAAACACGTGCTGGAAATTTATGACATCATTTTGTTTATATCATCATCAGTTTGATTGTTTATATTCCAACAAAACATGTCAAACAGCAAGTCTCCATAATTTTCGTAAAAGCATTTGAAAATTAAATGATATCTGCCATGTCGCTTCCCTTCCTCCTCCTTTTCCTCTCATCGTCGTTTTTTAAAGACTGATTTGCTGTACAAAATAGAAAAAGAAAGCTTGCTAGTATAGTAAGTTGAAAAAGCTTCACTTTCGTTTAGCAATGATATGAATGAATACTTATTTCAGCAAAAATTAACCCAACGTCAGTGGTCAGAATCAGACTACGACGAGGATGGAAGCTCTTCCCACTCCGAACATTGTACAACAACCACCAATGTACCGTCTATTGAATCATTCGAATTCACTCCACAATTTTCCCCTCCTATTGTACGATTATTTGGTGGTTTATTTATTCACAACTGTGAAGAGGTACTTCTTCTCCTTCCTTCATTGTTTTCAAAGGAATTTCTTACAGTTTGCATCACTTCTTCCGAAATTTTTGTGAAAGTTGAAAATTTTGATTCGCCTCAGAATAAACTTAAACGTTTTATTTCTGCTTATCGTATTACATAAAACAATTGAGTATATTTTATGAGTAAATATATTTGAAACTAACCAATAAAATAGTAATCGCAATTAATTTGTAGTAATTAACACTTTGAAAATGTTGTAGGCTCACTATGTGACAAATGAATCAATGCCTAATGTAATATGATGACAGCGATTCCACTTTTTGGTGAAAATACTATTATTACTTTTTGTCCAATACTAATTTAAACATTTTGAGATGAAAAGGAAGAAATCACTTCGTTTATTGAATTAATTTATAAATTAATTGTTTTTTTTTAAAATTCCATTCAAAAAGAAAGAAATAAGAAATGAGAAGTGATACTACTATTCTATTTAAAAATCAAAATTTATTGGGATAATTTTCAGGGAATGGTAATTGAGTCAAAGGTCAGAAAAATAATATATTCACAAGTATTACCCTCGGAAATCATTATGAGGCGCTATGGAACGATTTTCTAAAATTTTTTGATTACTGCACCGATTCATCCTATCAATATTTAACCGTACTTATCAACTACCAACCTATGCATCCTTATCATACAATGAGCTCAAACAGTACACATAGTTTGACATATAAACTTTGATGTCCATGCATCCGTATATTTATACATTCCTTAACCCATCTACCACTATACCATCTATGCAACTGTCAACCTATCCATTCTGTACAATTATCGATGTATTCGTTTTCACAATACAATTTCCTGTTCCCATAAGTCGCGTAGTCTAACATATATACAGGCAAAAATCCTTTTTCGATTAATTTAACAGGTGAGAATAGAAATAAAAATTTAACTTGTAAATTAAAAGTTGAGTAACATTCTGATGGAGTGATTATTATTACATATATATAAATGATATCAAAGTGCCACTGTATATGATACTCATCTGTGAATTTCAATAAATAAATCTTAATAAATGCAAATTTATGATTACCAGTCGTCATTTACGTGTTGATTTAGACACTGAAATCCCTGATAGATCGATACTTCATATGTAGCAAGTACTGAAGTTTGCATTTACAGTATACTCCCGCGATGCAGTGTGGCCTGGCTTTAATTACTATTTGTAGGAAGGCTATTTTCATAGGGACTCTGATAATCCAGTTACATTGATTCGTTTCACGGTGGTTGGTCTGTGGTCGAGACTTGGATAGGTTTTAGGTTGTAAAGCTGCGAGATGGAGGTGGTAGGTTAAGGTTTGCAGCGTTGTTACCTCGGTTTTGCTGTCATATTATATGATTACGAGTCTAACGTAAGAAGTCTTTAAAGTCCTGAGAACCTTTTCAGTTTGTTTTCCATCATAAATTGACAATAATTTTTTTGCAAGTGATATATTTTCCAGATTTCAAAATGCAGATTTTCGTTAAAACATTGACTGGTAAGACGATTACGCTTGAGGTCGAGTCCTCGGATACTATTGAGAATGTGAAATCGAAGATTCAGGATAAGGAAGGCATACCTCCAGATCAGCAGCGCTTGATTTTTGCAGGTACTAAATTCACACGATATATAGCACGATGTAATCAGCAAGTGCAGCATTGAATAGGACGAATAGTTCTCTCTGCAGTCAATATACAGATATAAAATATGGGTAGTATCTGTGTCCCAAGTAGAGTGAAGAGAAATAATAATCAGTAGTTGGTCTATCGCCGATGAAACTTATGTCAGTTGCCTGAAGTATTAAACATATATTAATATGTGGGATTTCTTGCACCAAATGAGTTTTCTTTGGTGCGTCACAAATTTAAATTACAGGTAAGCAATTGGAAGACGGACGTACTCTGTCAGACTACAATATCCAGAAAGAGTCTACACTTCATTTGGTTCTTCGCCTCCGTGGTGGTATTATTGAACCTTCTCTTCGACAGCTTGCTCAAAAGTACAATTGTGAAAAACAAATTTGCCGCAAAGTTAGTAAAACTGTGGAGAATGTTTCTTCAAGTTTCTCTATAGGTTTTTTGGTTTTTATAAGTCTCTAATACTTGCATACATTACTTTCCGGGGTCAGTCAATTAAGTTGAGTAACTGGAAAATCTTTGAATAAAGAATGTGAAGTCATAAGTTATTCAATAACTTTTACTGGAGCGCGAAAGGAAGTCGATCAATGATATTTGTATTACAAGGGCTCTGATTATACCTTGAGGTCAACGATTTACTTTTCTTAGACATTTAGGCTTAAAGTTGGGTCTCGAAAATATAGGTCGCATTTGTGCATTACTCTTTAGCTTAATAAGTAGATTTTCACTCTAGTTTGCATGCGTGCTGAAATCCACTTTCTTCATTATCAAGCTGTTTCAGCAATTCTTTGCCATATCCCAGATCAATTATGTGTTGGTTACGAATGTTTCGTAGGTTTCAAACTCCTTGTTAATTCTAGCAAAATTTGTCAGTTTTAAATCATTTGTTTCTAGTGCTACGCTCGTCTCCCACCGCGTGCAACGAACTGTCGCAAGAAGAAGTGTGGACATTCAAATGATTTGCGTGTCAAGAAGAAGCTGAAGTGAGTGCGGGATGATCTTGCAATGTTTACCGAAGGACTTGTATTCTAAAGTGAAATAAATGCTGAGTTTTCTTTTATGTGTGCAGCACTAACAACTGAAGAATTCATTCTAATCATAATATCATTTTTCGTGATGTGAAATCGATAATTCATGTCTTTCAAACTGTGAGACATATTTATGCGGTAGATTACAGAAATTTACTTCACTGTTATTTCTCCCAATGATATCGTAATTGAAGAATTACCATTATAGTTGAGGAAGGGTGCTGCGCTGCTGTAACTTTTGCAATGATTTTTGTATTACTCAAAGTCTCTGTTAAATTCAAATAAATATAGTTTAAAAATTGCTGTATTATTAAATAATACTAAATATGTAAATCAAATAACTAACAAGTGATGTGGTATATTTGGTGCATTTACTTATTTTTCCCGCTCATTAAGAGAATTATCTTCATCACTGCAAGTCAGTCACATGATTACCTGTCTTTAAATTCAATCACAGAAACTTTGTGAATCTTTTCAGTGTCAGGGAAAAATTTGTTTCATGGTAGCTAAAGTTTTGCATAATATATTGCAAAATAATTTTGGAAAATTTTGCACAAAAGTACCTTCCCTTTAATGATGCAAATTTTATTTTACTATAAAAACACAATAGTTTGCATTTTCCTATTATTGTTTATAAGTAACAAATATACGCGTGATTTCGTGTATTACGTGTGGTATTATTATCGCAGTTGCCTGTAAAATAACGGAATTCCTCACATTTAAAGTGACAGGTATCAATGGAAGAAGTGATTACTGAAGTGTTTCTGCTTAGGTGGTTAAAACTAAAATTGAGGTTGATTAAGCTCATGAACTTGATATATTTAAGAATGGGACAAAGATATTTTATCTTTGTCAAATTTTGACGTGAAGCAAAAATTAATGAAAATTGCGAGAAATTCACTTCATTTTTCTCTTAATTTTTGTAGATGTGATATTTGTAATTAGGGAAGTTATTGAGCCAAATTTTTTAATATAATGGGTAGGAAGGGAAGGTGGAAGGAGGTGCAAGGTGGGGTGAAGCAAGTGACGTCTAATTAATTAGCTTTCATTGCTTAGGGAATTGTGATTTTAATTTTGTTTGCAATTTCCCTAAATCTTTTATTACCCCGCTTCACTGCACTTTAATTTTACATAAAGATATGCAATGAAGAGTACTGAAGTGACAGCTGAAAGTGAACATTCATCATGGGTCGACTTCAAACCCGGTCGAAGGTTAATTAGAAAATCATTCAAATTAACTGTATTACTTATCATTATCAGCAATATCTGTGCCATTTTTTCCGTTTATACACGCACGCAGGTCGTCTGCTGTAAAAGAAGCGAAAAAATTTGATGTAAATGTAGTGAAGGAGTTTCATACAAGGGTCGTTGCTGATGTGTCGGAAGGAAAAATGTTTGTTATTAAAGCGACCGTTAAATGAATTAATCGGGAAGGCAAATTCAGATTTGGTAAATGGCGGATAAAGAATAAATTAGATGAAGGTGGCTTTGGTCAAGTATATCGTGTAGAGCATATTCAAGAACGTGGTCGTTACGCTGCGTTAAAAGTTGAGCCGAATGATATCGAAGGAGGATCAGCGATCAAACTTGAAGTTAGCTATATTTTATGGGCTACTTTCAAAAACAACTAATTTATAATTTTATTATTTTTAAGAGATGTCACACGGAAGTTAAACTACTTTTTACTTCTGCAATCGATCGTCATCTTTGCTTGATAATTTGGAATTACAATTGGGAATTTTTATTTTTAACTTTGCGTCTAAAGTTATTCATTGAACTGCGATAATTAAACATAAAATTCAGTTCCTGAAATCGCATTTTTAAATCAACTTAAAAGATTTCGTTGAATTTAAAATATTCAGATTATGATAATAAACTTTTTAAATCGCGATGGAGATAAACCACATGTGCTGAAATTATTTCATGCTGCAAAACACAAAAAGTTTTCGTATATGATTGTTACATTACTTGGTGAAAATCTTCGAACACTTAAAGTAATTACATCTTATCTTTTCTCGTTTAGTCTATCTCGTCGAATTAATTAATTTCAAAACTTTGCTAAGTTTGTTTAATCCAAAACTTGTCAAGTTTTACTTTTTTTCTTAAAACTTTTTGCTAATATTTCGAAACATTAGGTATGAATTACTGATAATTGTAAAATTGAATTCAAAGGAACTAGTTTATGTTAATAACACTTCAACAGTTGAATTTGTCAAATTTTGGAATTTAATTCTCAACCAAATTGGAAGTAATAGAAGTTAAGGTAAGTTGCCCGGAAGAATATCTATCGGTAGAGACATGGTCCCGCATTGGTATTCAATGTTTGTATAGCATCAAATTATTGCATGATATCGGTTTTGTGCATCGCGATATTAAGCCAGCTAATTTCGTGATGGGACACGAAAGTGACGTGGAACAAGCGCGATGTGTTCATATTTTGGATTTTGGATTAGCACGGTGATTTTTTTCGCTCTTTACATGACGCAGAATTTTTTTGATTTTTAAATTCATTTGGAAATTTCATTTCCAAAAAAAAAGTAAATGAAATCCGTAGGAGTAATTGTTAAAGAAAAAGAAATTAAGATGAAATCGTTTGCGCTTAATGAATTTGTCCACCAAATGTTGTTTACATCAGATAGTTCAAATATCCGCGAAATCTCAGTACTTCTGGCGGTAGCGTAAATTGATATGAAATTGATTTCACATTTATAAGAAAAAGAGTTTTAAACGATATAACTGTTGCAAATTTGTCATACAAAAATGTACGATGGAAAATTTTTTTCATATAATTTTTTTTTGCTGTAAAAAGCTTCAGATATATCGCTGTAACAAGCAAGGATTGTAAAAATTTCCAGCAATTATGCTTTTGAAAAGCGTAAAGGTCATTGGATAGCACGGCGAGCTCGACGTTCAGCGGAATTCCGTGGTACAATGCGTTACTGTTCACCGGCAGTTCACGAAAAGAAAGAACAGGTCAAAATAATGAAAGAAAAAAAAGTTGCAAGAAAAACTTTTGCACACTGAAAATTTCCAATCAATCGATAAGTTGTTTTTCACTCCTTATCAACTCTTCAAATTTCATTTCCATGTCATGTATTTCTTCCCCTTCATTTCATCGCTGTTACCTATGAATTGATAATAAGAATGAAATATCACTTTATCAATGAAACGCTCATCGAAAATATATGTCAAAGATTTGAGAAGTAATGTGGAAAGCATGAAAGGTGAAAGGTCATATCATGAATTGCAGGGACGTAAAGATGATATTTGGTCGTTGATCTATTTGCTTATTGAAATGCATTGCGGTTTGCCGTGGCAACATGAAAGAGATAAAGAAAGATTGGAAATTAAAAAGATGAATATCAGCGACAAAGATTTGTTATGTCACTTTCCAGGTTTTAATGATATCAGAATTTTTTTCGTCTTTGATTCGTAAAAAACAGTCTAAAGACTTTGTTTGGAAGGCTGTTGAGGAGAATCGGAAAGGGTCGAGAAGATTTTATATCGAATAGTTTGGCAGATGTTTAACGAGAATTGAGGAAAGTTTAAAGAAATTGAAAAAATTTTTCTTACCTTGATTATTCACATTCAAATCTTTTCAAGTCAAATTTTTAATTAAATTTAGAGAGGAAGAAAAAAAAATTGATTGAATATTTTAGTATGTACAAATAGACAAATCAGGTTTTTCAAAAACTGTTGCTTTTAATAATTTTAATTGTTCAAGATTATTTTATAGAGGAATTACATCCGATAGTATCACATTTACGAAATTTAAATTGCTATAATCGTCCTGATTATACAATGATTCATAAATGCTTTCTTAAATTAATCAAACGGATCGATGTGAGCTATGATGATCGATATGATTGGGAATCTGATTTGCAAGTTCAATACGTGGTTTCGTTTAATTTTCATATCTACAACTTTACGATCGAATAAAAAAAATAATCGAATTCGACAACCTAAATATTCCAATTTATTTACATTTTTACAACATATTTCCTTTTTACTGGAAGAATTTGCATAATTTTTTAAATTATTTACAATCATCCGATAAATAATTCTCCAGTTAAAACATAGAAAAAAACGACCGGAATACGAGCATGCAGAAGAATTCTTCGCATCCGATCCTATCAAAGTAAACGGACCACCACCGGTGGGATTAAATATGCGTCGAAGTAAGAACTTCCGTTTCGCTTCCTCAAATGTTTCCTTCATTTATTGCAAAGACGAAAGATTTTCTTTTGCACTTCCCTTCCACTCATTCCAGGAAATTAGGAAGGTAAAAGGAATTTCAGATAAAACAACGGAAGATTTAGAGGAAATGATGGCGAAAGATAAGTCGTTGTTAAAAGTAAATGTACGAGACACTCAGCCCAGAAAGGCATTGAAGCAATGAATCACAATTTGTTAATATTCATTTTTCAAAAAAACGATTCCTCCTAGATTAGTGTAAAAGTAATTTTGGATTATTTTCATTGTGTTTTAAATAAATTTCAATTTCAATTTAAGTTAATGTTGCTAATTATTCAAAAAAAGGCGTTATTATTTGTTACACATTTTACCATTTTTTTTAAGAAAATTGATTTAGGCTAGAACTTTGGTCAACGATAGTTAATTATCTTTATGTGTTCATAGCAAATCCATTAGCAATTTTTATTGCTACGGTATCGCATGATGGATATCAAAAGAATTCATAAAATTAGCGAAAAAAAAAGATGACAACTTTTTGAGTAATAATTTAGCAAATTTGAATTTGTTCAGAAATTATAATTAAATTAAAATTAAAATATTTTTGAGTGGAAAAAGTGACATAAAAATTGGATGCAAAAAAGCAGCAATATTCTTTACTATTGCTATTTTACTATTTTAATAAATTTTTATAAATATTTTTAATAAGATTTGCTGTTTTACTTCCAATCAAACTGAATTAATTTTATTGCAACTTAGACAATTCAATTTAAGAACAATCAAGTGGAAATTTTAAACAATTAATAATGCTTGCTAAAGTTCTGATATCACAAATTTAATTTATTCTGTTATATACATAAGTTAGGCAACATTTATTTAAATACTAATAAGTAAAAAAAATGCAACTAATACGTCAACTTTCCTTTTCTAAGTAATATCGTTTCAACCAATAATATCTAAATTATTTTAAAGGAATTGAAATATTTCAATTTTTTCTTTCCTCTCTTTACACTTAAGCAATTATGAATTCCTTTTTTTTTCTATCATTTCTTCTTTTAATCAATTTTTCTGACAATTTAAATAAACGAAAAAAAATTAAAATTATTTTATGGAAAGTATTTTTAGCAAAGAATTTAATTTTAGGTGCACAGATTTTCTCCTTTTTCGATTTATTTACCAACCGCAATTGATCGTTGCTTGAAAAAGATGATTGATTTTGACAGGTCTCATATTAACAGCCACTCTGACCTATTTAAATTATCTATGTTCCTTGTTCTTCTTAGTGTGATAATTCAATGATTGTAAACTGCTTGGACATGTTGCTGATATTTTAAATATTATTTTCTAGCACTGCTGACCTTGAAATTCGAAAATAGCATGAAGTTGAAAGAAAGTGAGAAATCACTATTCGCAGCGTGAATTTATCATTTATTTTATGATTTTTTAAAAATATATTTGGCTTTTGTCAAATTTAGAAATTTCGTTGTAAATTGTACAGTTTTATCGGTTTGATACAATTTAAAGCCTTTAGGCTTTAAAAAATTTACGCAATCATCACGTACATTCTACGTGCTCAGTTAAACTAATCGTATCATTAATTCTTTAGACTTAAGCTTTTTTAAACTGTAAATGTCTTCCGCCTTTAATCTTTGTGTTATCGTTGAATTTGCTATTTTTAATTTCCAATTATTCAGCTGTTAGATGGAAGCCCAAATTATTCACTTATTTTCTTTGATAAAAATGTTATAAAGTCAAGTTTTTTTTATTCCAAATTTATAAATTTTATAAAAAAAATTCCTTGAAACTTTGATAAACTGAAAATTTCAAAATTAATTCTTAGAATTTCACTTTTATATTTCCCTTATTTTTCTTCGAGCTGAAGAAAGTGAAACGTTTCATTGCTTTTTCAACGACTTCTTTTTCCATTGTCATTTGATCTTCCATCAATGCATTACTTCGAGTTGTCTTGACAGTAATTTCTGGAGTGGAGAACTTTCAAGTCCTAATAAAATGACCGCTCATTACGTTTATATTAACGATGGAAGTGATGTGGTGCTTAATTCTTCAGTACGTATTATCATATGCATTGGATACACGTATTTTCAAATAACTTATCAGTGACATCTATCAGATAAAAAAAACTGCTGATAAAATTGATTAAAAAAATGATAAAATTGCTTACTGCGAATCAATGATAATTTTTTTCTCATTCATAAATATTCAGATAGATAGCACCTGCCTATGTTATCTTTTTCCTTTTTATTTTCGAAAAAGAATTTGAAAATTTGCTATCATTTATGAACAAAAAGACTGTTTCACCTTGACCTTAATTTTTCTGATTAGGTTCAACCGCTTTTGGCTATTTCATTGACATCGTTTCTTTTAGACATTTCTTATCATTTTCAAACTCGCAATATTGTTAGATTAATTGATAATCATTTACTACATCTGTTACTCTTTTTTGAAATCAATTTATTTCCATTTCACAAGTAACGCTGTTCAAATTTCACATAATTAATGGTTGAAAATTGAAATTAAAGGTTATGAAATATAGGAATCTGATGAAGCAATACTTAAAATGTTCTGCAAACAGTGGATAAACCAGAAAATAATAGTTCTCATCCTGTCATCATCACGTAGAAGAATTCACGTGCTCCATTTAATCCCTTCTCGATGACGTGTTTCTAAATCTACCATCTTCTATAATTGCATACATAGTAAAAGAATTTGCCGTTTTTTCACGCATTCGTCACGTAGGTTCTACGTGCTCAGCTAAACTGATCTCATCATTAATCCACATTTCTACGTTAAATTAATGACAGAAAGTGCTATGTATTAGTTGGTCGAAGAGTCGTATTTTGTCTTGCAATGCGACTCCAACTTTTTTTTTGCACTTTCCAAAATACAAATACAGCAGGCGAAATGATAGAACATTGAGAAGAGATTGGAAGAAAAGCTGAGAGGGAATGACTGGTAGCTAGAAATTTAGCGGGACAAGAAGGAGAGTAAACGATCATACAGCGCATAAAAGATCAGAGAACATTCGTCAAATAATTAAAGTTTTTATCGATCTAAAATGAGAGAATACAGTGAGTTGGATCGAATTCAATACAATTTCATCACTTTCACCAATAATATTTCCCCTATTTTTTCATTTTTTAACAATTAAATAAGTTTTTAAACAAACAAATATTCTGAAATTTTCTATTTTCAAATTAAATTTTCAATTAGCAAAAATAATTGATTTTGCTATGGAAATTAAATAATTTGTAAACGTTAGTTGACGAGACAAAAGGAAAAAGTAACAGATTTTTGTATTTGAAATAAAACTTGTCAAATAAATTTAGTTTAAAATTATTTACTTAATTTGAAATTAAAAAGTTGACGTTGAAAATTTTTTGCCGTTTTCCTTAATGTTCCTAATATTCTTCTACAACTCTTTTCAAAGTATTTATCATTCGTTTTCCTCCTTCCACCTCGAAAGCTTTATGGCATTCCTTCAGAAACATCACATTCTTTCGCAAAAGAAGAAAAAAAACTAACTTTTTCAAGATTTCAGCAAATTTAACCAAACAATTTCTTTTGTAGCACCGATCATGATAATTTAAATAAATTTAATAGTTTGAGGAGAGAGCGGGAGAAAATGAAAGAAAATGGAAGGAACAGGTAAGGGAAAGGAGGACGATGATTTTTCGTAGTTTGTTTGGAACGAGAGGGAGAGAGAAGTGGACTGGACAACTGACATTTAGAATTGATTAAATTATTATCAGAAAATCGATTTTCGGAGTTTGTACATCTCCGAATCAGTTCCACTGCTGTGTGGAAGTCGCGGCTCACTTCTCCTTCTAGCTATCATCCCATGCACTCTGAAATTTATTCATCACTTTAATGTGTCCCATTTATCATATCGTTGGTTGCATTATGTTAAAATTGAGTTTAAATTATCAGATTTAAATTTGTCAAACTTTAAAATTTATGTTCTTAATACGTTCTACCAGCAAAGTAGTAATTTATGCCTACAAAAGTGATATGTTGCCACAGGTAAGAGGAGAAATTGAAATGATTAGACGATGAGAAGTTACAAGATATATGTATGTGTATACGATTATAACATAATACGTAAATTAAAATACTACGTGTTTATAATACACAAATTGTGATGGAGCTTGCAGCTTCCTTAAATTTGAAATGAAAGGATGAATTGTTTTTAAACAGCATGAATTATAGGTTAATGAGGATGATTCGTCCCGTTCCACTGATAATTACAAGGAATGAATTTTTATTCTTTAACATTTCGCAAATTTGCTTGAGAAAAGCTTTTTCATATCAAGGGCTGCGTAATTTTTGTATGGTAAAGGTCAAATCACGTAGGTTACGTGGTAAATCTGATAAGATTTAATGTGTTTTGTAGGTGCTATATGTCGTCACATAGATTACATGGTAGATCTTAATGTAATTTACATCTAACAATTACATTAATACTTCCACTCAGGGATGGTAACAATTCACTTATAAAGCCGGTTTTTTTACAACTGAATTCCCCGTGGTGTGTAAAAATTAATCTTCTGGTTTCCCAGAATTTCTTAAATTTTTTTGCTTACAACACTCTGCACATACATACATACACAACAATACATACATAAATACATGCACACAAACACTTTCTTTCACATTTTAATAAAAATTCATTCACTTAATCGATAGCATACTTGATAATTTGCTTTTTTGTCATAAATTCTGCTTTTCTTTCTAAGATCTTTTCAGTTTTCCAAATCGATTAATTGCCTTAATTAGGATTTCACTTATATATTTTAAAGGCATTTCGATGTAGATAAATACATCATTCCATCATTTTATTCATTTTACTCACTCATTTTTAATAGTTTACAGGAAATGTATTAGTAATTGGTATTGGTAATTGATTGTTCGTCCTTCACCATTTACTTAGATCATAATAAAAACAGTACAATATATTTTGCATATCCGTTACCCACTTTAAGCTTGCTTATTTCTTGCGAGAAGGAAAACGAGAGTTTCAATTTGTTTCACTTTCACTTAGGCATAGAGGAAAAAGGGAAGAAAGTGGTAGTTATGTTTACTTCTTAATTATTATTTGCTGCTAATTGAATATTCTTGTTGTAATGCAATTCAATGTGTCCTTGTATGAATTCATCATTTTGTTATTTTTTAATATGTCAAAATCATCATGGAATCCTTTTTTACAACATCTCGTTCTTTTCATTAATTGGTACTAATTCATTATTGATATCTATTGTAAAGCGTTACTTCTATCAATATTTGAAATTAAAAGGATCAATTGAAATGAAATCGAATCATAGCTTTTTTCGTGACAAAAGATCGATTTCACCTGAACGTATTGCTTAAGTGCAGCTTCTTTCTCGTATTTATTGGTATTATCTACCAATGTTATCCATTTTGTCGCATATCTTTCCTGAACATCGATGTTGGAATAGATTTAAAGATAATTTTGCCCATTTTGCTTTTTATTAGTAGCGACATTCAAAGGATATCAACTTATAATCAAATTGTTATCAATAGCTGTGAGCTGTGAATTTCAGAAAGAAATACTTTAGTGATATTTTAGCTCGAATATTTTCATTGCATTGATGCCATTAATTACAGAATAATTGTTATATCAGTGACTATCAACAAGCATGATTTTGATTAAAAGTAGTTAGTATCTGTAACTTAAAATGTTATGCGCTTGTTAAAAAAATGAGTAAATAAATAAATATGTGTGTATTTTCCTTTTTTATCATGGGGTAAATTAAGTGATCTTATAGTGCCGAATCGTAGATTTCTGAGATGAATATTATGATTCGCTTTTATTTAATAAGAATCGGTAGAAAAAGTAGTAAAGTACTGTGATTATAATTATTGCAATTAAAGCTTTTAATTAATGTCGAAAGTGTTGATATCTGGAAGGTGAATACTGAATCATGTTAATTCTTGTCTGATTTATTTTTAAAAATTTGCAGGTTTTTTCTAATTCTGTGCTTATATTTTTATTAATGACATATTTATCCATTTTGTTATTATTTTTCCTTTTAATTTTCAGATTCGAAATTTGGGATGTGTAATGATTGGTAGTGGTAGCCATGATTATCAGAAAATGTTTGCTGTTGACATTGGTACTACAGCTTGAGTGCAATCACTGTTGGACTACAGCTGAAGCAACCTTTGATCTTAGCGTTGAATTACCATTTATGGCTACTGCATTTGTGCAAACAGGAAACGAACTACATTATTTTTCCGATATCGAATATCATGATTCATTGGTTAGTGGTGCACCCTTGAAAAGGTACTTTTTTTCCATTTTTTTGCATATTGGAATAAATTGAATTTGTATAATACGAGGGAACGAGAGTATTGAAAATGAAGCAAGCGGTAATTTTTAACTTAAAAATCTTAAATATCGTTTTCTGAAAGTTGTCTTTTATTTTGGCTTAAATTAGTAAGGTATTTTTCAGTCTTCATTAATGTAGCGTTTTGATTCTTTCTAAATTTAAAATTTAATTTTTTTTAATGCATTTCCATTATGTGTTGAAGAAATTTTTTCAGTACCGATCAGAATGGGGCAATGCTTAATAATCAGTTACAGTTTACTCCAAGTGAATTGCAGTTCGATGAACAGTGAGTTGTACTTTTGAATAAACTCAATGGTAAATCAGTTAAAAGTGATTGGACGAAATATTCAACTTTCCCCGTTGCTTTGTTTCACTTCATCCGTGTCATTTGGTGTAGGAAGTAAAAATTGCAAAGCAAGATGGAATCAGGCAATAGTAATAACCTCAAGGTGGATCGGACGTTTAAAAATTTTGAAAACTTAGAATTGGTTCTTCTAAACTAATAACTTTTAAAGTAAATGTTAGTTATTTGAAATCTTAGGTCAATGGGTATGGCAAAACAGCAAGAAGTTAGAATATATAATCCAACTGCTTCAACAGTTCGTTTCGACGCAATTTCTGGCTCTACCGTTCATTTTCATTGCTCATTTCCTGAACAGAAGTTAAATTTTTGATTGCTTTCCTTTATATGAAGAAACACCAAAATTGATTTAAATAGGATAATATTTTGCCTTTAAATAGTTAAAAACTGGGAGTACACGGAAGAATACCAGCTAAATGTTTAGAGCATCGCTATTATTTAAAGAGTCGTCTTTGTGATTCCTTAAGCAGTTATTTGTTATTATAAAGTATGATTCTAAAAAGGATTCTAAATTTTTTAGTTTTGCGAAAAAGATTTTTGAAACATCCACTTATTTCAGACAGTAAATCCTGGTGAGTCGACTACTTTTAGCGTAGTCTTTCTACCTCGACAGGAGGGTTTTATTGAAAATGTCCTCATTATACATTCATCGTTGGGATCATTTACTTATTCGGTATGTTCTTATGTAAATGTTATAAAGACAGTAAGTGTGCATTCTAGCCTTATTCTTGATAGGTCTCTGCTTTTTTCATTAACAACTCCTTATTAATCCAGCTTCTCTTTAAAAAAAGAAGTTTGGCGATCTCTTGCGTCTATTCATGAACTGACAAACATTGTTGAATTATTATTATTGAAAATCAAGAAATTCTAAATTTTTTTTGATATAGGTTAAAGGTAAGGGCAAAGAGAGTGCTTATCGAATACGTCCATTAGTTGGTGCGAAGATGCCAGTTAATGGCACATTAGTATCACCAGTTCAATTGCACAATCCGCATTCAACAACATTGCGCATTACAGAAGTGTACACCAGTGATAGTGATTTGCATTTGGAGTTGCCAGGTGTTGCTCCTGAAACCAAGCATCCAGTTTCATTATGGGTATAGTGTAGCCTTTTCTTTTCTATTGTATAGTACAGATTTCTCTAGCTTCGAGACCAAACTTTAATTTGATGATATTTGAACATTTGATTCTAATAAGAAATTTTCTGTGCCTGATAATTTAAGCTGTCTGCTTGTTCAGCTATTGGGATAAGTTGGGACGGTAAATTTTGTGAAGTGGATCTGAGGTAGGAAAAAATATTTGACATAAAGCATTATTTTTTAAGTGAAATTTTTTTAGATACAGTTAATATCTTAGAATTAATGAATGTGATGAGTAAAGCATTTTTTTAGGATATTGCTCCATATGAGACGAAGACTATAATGAATGCTAAACTACTTGGTGCACGAGAACGGAATTCCAGTGCTTATATAAAAATCAGAACTAATCGGAAGAGGCGTAAATTGATTGACAAACACTCATCAAAGCATTTACTTCAGACGAATGGGAGCGTGGAACACGTTGAGGATACACTTATTGTTCCTGTTGAGGTAAGTTATTGCACAGAAGTCGAAGACTGGAGACAGTGATTTTAGAACACGATATGATTTAGTACTGATATGATATTTATGAAGACTACTATTACTTTACTATTAAGAAAAGGAACTGCAGTAAGGCGAACAGTAATGCTTTTTTTAGGTAGAGATTACGAAGAAACGTGGATTATATAGTGTTGTAGATTTAATAGATTTTGGTTTAATTCGATCCGGTGACAAATCTTCTGAAGTAATGTTAGAAATCGTCTCTACGCTAGAAAAAGGGATCGAAATTGAGGTACTGTAACTTTGTATTACTGTTTTGTTTCAACTGATTCCAATTATCAAGCAGCTATAATTGCGTATATTTAGGGAATAGTTTCATAATTTAAATCTGGAATTTTTGTAATTGCTTTGAGGCTTATAATATTTGAGGTATTTTTAAGATTGGTCGTGCAATTTTCTTCTTAGGTGACTGAGTATGCAAGATTTCTTTTACTCATCCATGTTTCATACTTATTCCATTATAAGCTACTAGTCTGACAAAAGCGAAGTGAGAATCTATCCTTTTTTTGGTCACATTTGACACTCATAGTTATTCAAATTGGCTTCTCAAAATAGTCAAGATTTGTCGCATAAGTACCTATAAAAATGTGGAGAGGGATTACGTGTTCTCTTTAAGAATCTTTATTTGGAAGGCAATGAAAAACCGAACGGTATTTATATGGAATTTGCTTCAAAGCCACCAATTTCTGTGCAGTGTGGAGCCAGACAGCAACCTGGTATGTTTTTTTTTCAGCTTCACAGAGCACTAAAATTCCTAGAGCTGTCAGTACAATGCAGTAGTAATACAATACGTCAGACATGTTGAAGTTTTGTAATAAAGACTAGCAATATCAGTCTTATAATTTGAGCCATTTTTGTATTGTTAATTTGAAATCTCACATTTATAGGTGCACCAAAAGCAATAGCAAAAATCATATTCGACACAAAATTATTACGTGTCAATGAAGAGAAGCCAAAACTAGTTCGTTATAAGGGAAGAGTTGTTGCTGAAAGTCGCGGTAGCATTTATAACGTTACCATACCATATACAACGCAGGTTTATTACGGGTAAATTCACCTGTGTTATAAGAATTTTCTGATCCATTTTGAACATTTCAAACTATATTGCAACCAGTTAGTGTTCTAGACTGTTTACATCTCTGATTGCAGTTCAATAAAACCGAAAGTGGAAGAAACAGCATTTCATAGCTTTCTTAAGCCTCCTGTATCACGGAGCATTTCATTAACCAACGATTTACCATTTGGAGTTGCTGTGTGGAAAATAAGTTTAGATGCAGAGGCACAGAAATTTTTTAAAGTAAGCGCTGTTTAATTGCTTGGAAAACTGCATAAGCGTTGATCAATTAAATACTTAAATACTCGTTTTTATGCATTCTGAAGATCTGTGCTTCATTACGCTTTAATTTCTGGGTCAAATTACGATATTTTATTTTTTATTTTCCATGAAGTTTTTTTTCAAAGAATGAATTGTTTAGCAACACAACATGTTTAAGGCAAACTTAATTTCAAATGTGGTGACGATAACTGCCGGCGAGACGAAGCCTGCCATTTATTTGCAGTATTTAAGAAAGAATGAAGATGATTATGTGACATTTTTTAATGTTCATACCAATGTCACAACATTTCAAATACCACTTATTATATTCAGCGGAAAATTAAAGGTAAAACTTTCTGACATTTTTGAATTTATAAAATAGCGATGGAGGTGAATTGAAGTGTCGTAACACAATTCGGCTTGGTATATGTTGTGTGTCGAAGTATGTTTTAGATGTTAGACCTCATTTTCCACTTCGATGTTTTATGATTACATAAGGAAGCAATGAAATCACCTATAGTAGCGGAAAGGTACTTGAAAGAAAGTTATTCAAAATCGGCTATTGTGTTCCTAAATAACGCTCTCTTGCTAATATTGCTCTGAAATCAAGATTTTGTTTAATACTTTTATAACATTATTTGCCTTGTTTAGGTAGTTTTGCACTCATTGCACCAGAATGAATTCAATTTTGGTCTTATCGATGTAGGTGACACTCGCTCAATTCAGGTGATTGTTTCAACTCATGATTTGAAATTTATTACTGGATTAACAGCCGACAAAGAAAAACGATTGCAGAAATTTTTTTTAATGCACTGTGAAGTTAAATGGAATAAGCAGGAGGAAGGGAGGGGTTAAAAATCTGTAAAAAGGGGACTTTTTATTCATACAGTTTACTAGTATGAGTATATGTGCATTGTTTCGAGAATTTCCTTTCTGCAAAAAGTTTAAGGAATCGATTTAAAAAAGAATTTAGAGAATCAATAACCTCTTATTACAAACGCTCTTTACCTAAAATCACCGTTTTTTTTGCAGTTCTCCGTAATAAACGAAAATCCGGTTGCTATTACTGTGAAAAATTTAAGACGAGCATTGCCGTCAATAACGACACTGTCATTGTTGAGTGTACAAACCGGACACAGCTTGACCTCAAATTTGACAAGCCACAAGAAATCGAAATTGTCAGAAGCTTATCATGAGGTTCATACACTTAATATTTCCCTTTTTGATTTAATATTAGTTTTTCTTTGGTGTCAACCAAAGAAAAACTAATATTAAATCAAAAATCTTCAGTAAGTAGGGATAAACTCTGAATTGTAAAATCCTACTTTTAACACATTAGTTTCAGAGAGCCCGTAAACCTTCCTCTCCACATCATGATTCAGCTTTTAATACTTTCCAACTCCTTTTCAGACTCCTAAAGCATTTTTTTAAGGGTGAAGATTTTCTATTGCTGGGCTCCAGTTTTGCGGTCTTTAGATATACTTTGCAAGCTCCAACTGATCGTACGGTTTTATCTGATAAATTCGTGATCGAAACTGATTTTGAATACTGGTAAGTTTTCCTTTTTGTTAAACAATCTTAATATTGCTTTTCTTTTTTCTGATGAAAAGGCAATCTTCGGGTAATGGATATAAAATAATATCCTTTATTGCTTCTCTGAGAACGACTTAAGATTATATTAAATTGTATCAAGACTGCATCAGTTGTAACACAGGATATTAGTACTCATTATTTGTATCTTTCCAATTTAATCTGCTCTTTTGCAGTTCATTCCCAGTGACTTATACAATTGGCCAAGGTACAATAATAGCAGTACCCGAAGAGCTCGTTTTTCCTGATGCATTCCCTGGACGTATTAGTTCACATTCATTAAAGGTAAATGTAAAAGATTGGTATTCATTATCTGGATCACTTTCAGTTTTTATGGTAGATTATGCAGGAAAATTTATTTAGTCAGCACTTGAAAATTTAATAGTTTCTCATTATTTGAATGTACTATTCTACTTCCACACGACAAATGTTTTTGATTCTAAATAATGCTACACTTGAACTTCTAAATAAACATTCTAAATAATGCTAGTCTTCGTACACTGCAAATTTGGAAATTGAAGGTAAGCAGTTTTCTAGATTCATGGTAAATATTTTAGCTGTTTAGTACCTTCAAGGAAGATATGCATGTTTTGCGAATTTCATCATTGTTCGGTGATCGGAAAGTGTTTTTTGAAGCGACAAAAAATACTCCGTTAATCAAAAATAAAGCACTTTCTGATCTTGGCCGTGTACATGTAATACCAAGTGTCAATTGTACAGATGATTGCTACGTCGGTATGTCCCTTTTTTGATTATCGCTTTGAAAATAAAAATTTTCTTCTTAATCTAAGTAAGCTGCGGAGAAGATTGAGATATGCTAATCTATATATTGAATGGGCTGATATAGTGGAATAGTGATCAGTTCCCGTTAGGATAAATGGAAAGTTGTCAATAAAAAGTAATGGAACGGTTTTTGAAGCAAGAACAATATAGCATACTGCTAGAGAATCCTCTTCCACTCAGGTATGCCATTGCACACGGCCGATGGACAGTGGTTTACATATGGTGTGAAATTACCACAAAATCTAGCTGAGATCGATTACTATCTGTACAGCAGGTTTGAGTTTACATTAATATGGATATTATTTTTAGATTGCATTTTTAATATTGACCAATGAAGTTTCAAATTCATTTTCAGATTACGGCGAAGATTTCTTACGTTGCAAGCTGAAGGCAAAAGTTCTATCAATGAAACCATCGTTATTGACACCGATAAGGTAGAGCAGCTAATTAATTCAATTTTTTTGATTGCATTTGATTTCAAGATATTCGCATTCAAACTATGATTTGAGTTTTACTTCTGTTTTATATTTTTTAGAATTTCAGGTTAAACATTTGGAAGTACCGTTGACCGCAAAGCTTGTTTGGCCAAAGCTTTTAACTCGCTCAACTGTTCATTTCCCTTTAACAGCTGTGGGAAATTTTACTGTTCGTTCTACATAGTTTGAAATTTAGTTTTTTACAAATTATATATCTGCCTTTATTATCGGTATTGATTTGCAGTTGAAATTTTGCGATTTTGATCTATGTCTTTTTCGTGATCCTTATCTTACTTCAGATAGTGAATTTAACCTTAACAAATCCATCATCGTTACCAGTTGCCGTGCAATTATTACCATTGGTCATTTATCCTGATGCTGATACGCTGGTTGATTTTTTTCGGAGTGAACTAGATTCACCACTTACACAGCCAATTGAAATGAATGAAACGTTGATGTTTTCTTTACGAGATACGGAACTGTTCACTTTAAAACCTGATAGTCCGGTACCGAAATTAAGGGAAGAACTGGAAAGCGTTCTTGGAATATCAGTTCCAAAGTAACTATCCAAAGTATATTTGACTACTCCAAGTGTTTCAATTATTTATGCAAGTTTCTTTCAATGAATATTTATTCATTTAATTTTTTCCTTCCTTCAGATTTACCTTATCTATGTTGCTACAACCAGGGATGAAAGTACGTATTCGTGTTGGATTTCTACCTTCTGATTATGTTCTCCGATCGTCGCTGCTTTTGATTCGGTATCGTTTTTAATGGGATTTTCGAAACTATTTTTATAAAAATTAATAGTTTAGCCCATGTTTCGAAAATTGCGCAATACCGAGATTCTGGAGACGGAGATGCAGTCTAAGGTCGAGGAAATCTTTTGAGTTTGCTCTTGTTTATGTAATGCAGTCTAATTTAAGTAATAACTTGACGGTTTTGGAACCAGTTGTACTGTATGGTCGCGGAGCACGCATGGATATGCAAGTAGAAGGTCGTGCTGCGAGAGCTCGCAATCCATTGGCCTTTGAAATACTGCCGCATCATCTTTCAGATTGTTACAATCCAAAACGTTTGTTTCCTTCACGTTGAATTTGTTTTAACTTTTGTAAAACTCCACATTTTTTGAATTCCGGTATTTTTAAATGCTAGCTTTCTTGTTCCTAATTTTCGTCATTCAACGATATTCATGAAAATTTTGAACGATGTGGACTTGATACAATTGTAAAAATCTTTAAATTCAGGTTTGACGCACAAACTTTTCACGACACTGACGGTAAAACGTTCTTTTACCGTCATGAATACTGGTGAAGTAGTATTCACTGTCGTCAACATGAGCATCAATAATGTTCCTTGTGGAAATCGTGGTTTCCGAATTCTAAACTGTCATCCATTTCGACTTAAGCCGAATGAAACATACATATTGGATATCGCGTCGGTTTTTTGCGACACATTTATTGAATATAATTTTTTGAATATCTGTTTTGTTGTTCCAAATTTATTACGGTTGTTTGGGAAATAAACGTACAAGTAGCTTTACAGTATCCAAAAATCCAGAGAAGGTGGAATATTAATGGGTATAACTTTAGGTACACACCTGATTTCCTAATGTCGTGGAATGAAGCTGCATTACAGTTTTATATGCATATGAATGGGACACCTTGGATCTTTCCAATGGGCGCATCCGTACCACGACATATGCTTTCTAAATGTCACGCAGCTTTGCCACGTCCATATTTTGAATGCTTTATGTATTATTCCAGCATATTTGCTTTAATGTGAGTTTTATTCCAACAAGAAAATTAACTTGATCGAGAGCAATAAAGGCTCATCTTTTTCCAAAATTATTGCAAGCATTGACGTTTAGTTTATTGTGATGAACAGTAAATCAAGTTTTTTGTTTAGCTGTTTGAAATTTAAGATTTATCGGCTTTAGATGATTTATTTATTATATATTTGTCAGTAGCTGGTAAACGATCAAGAGTCGATTCAATCCTTTTTTAATAACTGCTATAATTTTCTTTTAAAAATTTAAAATCCTTTATTTTTGATTTCAGATTGTGTCTAATATGTACAGTTGCTTGTTCATACCTGGAAGCTGATAGAACGGTTACATGTGGTATAAGGCAGCAGTTTCGCCAAATACGGCGACTCCTGGATCTAAACGTCGTTCATATGCGACGCACTCGTGGTAGAAGACTTTCTCTTTCTAAATAGAGTGGGAATTTAGCGTCTAACGCTGTGTTTTCAATAATTGTTCATCGGCTTTATTAACACTAACCAAAGGTGGACGAAATATTTTGTTTAAGTCTCATTTTTTATTTTAGTAGATTGGCTGTGTACTATATTGTAAAACACAGTGTAAAATTTTGGTAGTCGTGAGGTTAGTGTGTGTTCAGTGATTCAGATAATGTAAAAGTTGTTACTTAACAAAAAGCCAATAATTAATTTCTTCTATTTTTTTGTTTTTGATTTTCGCATTTCTTAAGCGTTCGAAATTCTTCAGCAAAATTCAAACCATCAACACCTCGTCGCCATATTCTGCACTATTCAGAAGATTCGAATCTATTGATACGATCATTCTGGCAGACAGCAAACAGTGTTCTGTGGTTATTTTCATTCTTTTGGCAGTTCCGTGGTGATGATGTATGTTCTGTTTTTACTTTTTTTCTGATTATCTTTCAGTCTTTGCGTCGTCATTAAGCATTACTTTAACGGATAAAATTAATTATTGCATTAGTATGCAAAGGCACTGGTTATCAAACGTATGAATTTTATGTGGATATCTGTAACACGATATTGCAGAGATAATGCTACGTGTCGATCAGAATCGTTCAAATAATATAAATTATAGATCTGTTCCAAAAACCATCGTAAATTACGCTTTTTTGGTCGTGTTACATTTGCTTGAAGCTATCATTGAACGATTATTTCTAGCAGCATCTTTGCAAGTATCACTGCAACAACCTTACGATATCTTTTCCTTGAAAGTCTTTTCATTCAGACGCGAGTAGCAGTAAAATCCGCAAGAACACGCCAGAAGAAAACATTAATTAAATGTCATACTGACTCGACTTATTGTACTAAAGGTGCCCCTTTGGATAGCGGTAAATCAACATGGACGCCATCCGATTCGTCTATCACAGGAACTAACGGTTCGGGTGCAGTAGGGAAACAATATGGTTATAAAAGGTATATTACAGCATTTTTTTTAAGTTTGTTTTCTGACACTGCATTATCAAATTATTTTGTGGGAGAAAGGATAGGTATTGGGTATTATGTATGGTTGGTAGGTGAAACAAATTCAGTAAAAGTTTGGTTTGATTTTTTCTGTTTAAACATATTCGCTCGTGATTACCATTTCTTCTAAAATATTGTATATATATCTTTAGCCTGTTACCATATTCAATCGGACACACACCACATAGCAGTAATACTTCAAAGAATGTATCTGTCAATGGATCGTGCAGATCCACAAAGGAAAAGGTAAGATTTTTTACTGCTTCAAATTAATATAAAAAAGAAAGGCTAAAGTTTTTTTTAATGTGTCACAACTTTCTATGAAAAAGTTATGTTTTAAATTAGATTATTAAATATGCATATATCGTTTCTAGGTGAATGCTGGAGGGACATCATTTCTAAAGGCTAAAGAAGTGAAAGAAAGCCGAACAGGTAAAATTGGTATTTAAAACAAAAAAGAACAAAATTTTGATGTATAGTTTTAGTTGACCTACACATATTTTCACTACTAGATGTTGATGGTCTGTTCTCATTTTACTGATTTAGTGAGTAAGGTTGTCTTAGAAAACCGCAGCATCTTGGTGACTTTGGAACTTAAAATTTGCATATCATTATTGATTGTACAGATGTATGTAATTATACTGTATGTATATACATAATATTGAAGTATTGCTAGAATAGCACATGGACTGCTGAATTTTCTGAAAAATTCTATTTTGAGCATGATAATTTCTTTGGCGGTATTCCGTAGAATAAGAAAATAAAAAAAGTAAAACTGCTGCGATGTAAAATAAACCAAAATCGAAACTATAAAGCATTAATTTAAGATTCAAGTAGACTACGATTCACAGCTGTTACGGAAGCTACTACCACCCCATGGAATTCAGACAGTTCTAGCGGTTATGTCAAAAATACAAGCCTAATTAGCAAACATGAAAATCCGAGTTTACGAGACACCAAGGAACCAGAGCCGAATTACACATCACGCAGTGTTACCGCTATTCCGACTGCAGAAAACAGCGACAGTGGTTATGAGTGGTTTCCAATACATTACGAGAAGACTGTTGATGAAAGGTTAAAATTCCAGTAAAGAAAGTGCTCTGTTTCATAAACGGATCCGATATAATTTCAAATTTCTTTGTGCTCTATGGTGATGTAATGTTACTTGACGATGTATTTACTCGGTTTCTGGCGAATTTAGGAATTTTCAAATTTATTCTTTTTTCTTTTTTCGTGTATAAGTGATGCGCCTTTAGATCAGAAGCAGAGTTAAGTGATACGAGTGCTCCACCGGAGTGGGCAGACGATCCTGCTATATTAAATAGGAAGTTTTTCTGATTTCTTAA
Organism: Litomosoides brasiliensis; assembly: GCA_013365375.1. Lineage (NCBI taxonomy): Eukaryota > Metazoa > Nematoda > Chromadorea > Rhabditida > Onchocercidae > Litomosoides > Litomosoides brasiliensis. The sequence goes on from JABVXW010000032.1 coordinate 53,378, forward strand.
AGCTTTGTTTTAATCGTAAAAAATTGGCGATACAGAATGGTTTAATTGGTCGACAGCTAGTGATAAAGTTGTTTTTGTTTTGCATGTCCATTAAACAAGTTGTTTTATTCATTTATCAATTATAAGTTAGGAGCTTTTAATTATAACAAATATTTATGCCCTTCAGTTTTATTTTAGATAGAAATGTCGACGAGGACTTTAGTGCCTTGGCCGATGCTGCTGCATGTTTATTTTCACCAGAAAAAAAATTATCACCGCACCAGTTTTCACTAGGATTACCTTCACCGTTGCCTGTGACAACTGTTCATTCAATTCAGCAGGAACAAAGAAAGAATCCGCAAAGAAAACAAGAAGCTTTTCCTAGAAATGGTAAATTTTTTGGTATATTGTTCGTGAAGTTGGTGATTAAAAAATCAAAACTATTTGAATTAATGCACCAGTTTTCACTAGGATTACCTAGTGAGTTTTCTTTTGTAGAAAACATTCTAGTAGTACCGAATTATTAATAAAACATCAAGTCGAAGTTCTTGATCTGAAATTTGTCAAACATTCTGTTATAGAAATCTTGAGTCCAGTTTGTTCTCAGCGAAATGATTACAAACGAGGTGGTAGTCGGCCGAGTGCATTCATCGAGCAATTACAGAGGGAGCGAAAACTAGCTGAAGATCAGTATTTAAGAAAAAAACAACTAAAGGGTTTGTTTCACAGGCATTATTGTTATTCTCATGGTTGTTCAATCTAATTTTTGAATTCGGTTCAATACATATTTTTTCGAAAGCACAGATTTCCGATTCACATAAGTCATTAGTCATCCAGAATCGGGTCTTCTCAAAATTTTATATTTAATGCAATATACGAATGTAAAGAACTTGGACATTTGAATCGAATGAACAGAATGAATGACATGTAACTGATCTCGTACTTTCATAGTCATATTTTTATAACACATATTTTTTTGTGAGGTAGATTGTACTTAAAGTATATCACCTACAAAACTGTATATTTTCAAAAATTTGGAATGTTTATTCAAATGAAATTTTTTTCAGGAGAGAAAGAAGAGATTTGGCCGGGTTTTAACCTTCGACTTCCAACACTGTCAGAATATTTCTGTGATCATGATTATGATAAGCAGGGAAATAATGAAAGTATTTGGCAGATGCCAGCTATTTCTACCAGTAATTGCTGGTTCTCTGAACCAGCAAACGGTTCTGTTCAGCAACTACCTACCTCAAGTGCTGAATGTAATTATCTTACAGAATCACTTCGTTCGTTTATGCTGAATCCAGAAGCTCCACCACTTATAGAAAATTCATCAAAATCACGTACTACATCAACAAATTTAACAATGGGTTATTATTATTTAATTTTAATCAATATTTTCGATTCTTGATCGGTTGAATTTCTTTCATTTTGAATACCATTTGAAAATTGTTTTTAATTTCACTTCATCATTTGGTTCAACAATATTCCTATTAACTGTATTTTCATTCTACTTGAAAATTTTGATTGGGAAATTCTTCCAGGACCAGTTTTTTCATCACAACATCCTACGTTATCATCTGGAGAAGCAAGATCCGATGAGGTACATGAAATGCGCTGTCATAATGCCTTTATTGATGATCCTCTGGGACTTTCTGGAAGTCTTTTTGGTCGGGGTTCGGCGAACATTTGGGCTAGCGATCCGAGCTCAACATCCGAAGTAACATCTCGGAACAGTGGATCAGAGCTAGATCCGAACTCTGCTGCTGTCTACTGGACCGAAATGTTTTTACCTGATGTCGATAGAGAAAAGTGCTCATAATTTGCACTGAAATTGCAAAATGATAATGTAAAAGTGAATTAAGTAACATGAAAACGAAAACTGTTGCTCACATTCAATGTAAATAAAAAAAATTTTCATCCACGGCATTTGTAATGCCTTTTGTTAAACAGAGCATTCATATTGACTTGATTATATGTTCACATTATATGACCCGATACTACTGAAAAAACAGAGTAACGAAGAAGACAAGCATTTGTTTGTTTTAATTCGTATGATGTAACACGAAAATGTTTGATATTGCATGTAGGTGCTTTGTATGTTTTATTCTGTCTCACAGAATTTCAACTTCATCTACACACAAAGATAAGGACAGAAGGAGAGGAAAATTAATTAATTGCAGATGCATTGCTGTTGTTCAAACTTCAATTAACAAGTAATGCTTGGGAACTACTACGTTTCAGCGCAGATGAGGAAATGATAGTAATCAGATTGGTACAAATGAAAATCAAGCATTCTAAAGAATGCAATATGAAAAATAGCTGTTCAACTCTAATATTATTTCTAATTAATATTACAGTCATATCTATCAGAGGCCGATGATGCTCTTGTTTTTTCCTTCGTTTACTATAAAAAGATCTTAAATTTTTTCAGATTTTCCAAACTTCTAACAGTGTTTATTACAAGCAATCGTTTGGGTACAACTGAAATTCAAGCTATTGTTTTATTTGCCACATATCAATCGAAGATATCAGCGTCATGGTGGACCTTTGTTAACTGCGAAATTTTTAATCGTTGAATTTTGTCCTTCCGTACCATTGATTAGCTGAAATAACTAAATGTTTCATATCATACAACAGTTTTTTATAAAACATTCCGAATCGTAGTTATTACTATGTGAAATCCTTTTTATGTTTAATTTACGTCATTTATCTATGAAATTGAAGAAATAGAAGTAGGATTCATAATTAATTTAATTATTAGTAGCAGCGCTTGACTGTATAACTTTTTCATTTCTCTTCTTCCTGTTCTTGATGTTACTATTTGCAAGTTGCCATCAGATCGGTGCACATCTATTTTGCACTTCTAGAAAAGTAAGTTAGAAAATCTAAAATCTAATTTAATGCTGCCAATTTCACACTTGACAACTTTCGCATCTCTTAAAGGTGCATTAAAACAAATTTCATTCAATAACAACAACTGACAGAAATCAAGTCAAAGAAGCAGTTCAATAAATATTCCTTAAAACGATCAAAAATTATGCTTATGAGGGACAACTTAAGCTAAAATCCTTTTATTGAAGAAATATTTTGCAGGAAATGGTAGGAAACGAATTTTAAACTGTTAAAAATGATCTCTCATCTTCAGGCGAAAAAATTTAATTTTGCACCTTTTCAAAATATAAAAAACTGAAATGATTCCGTTTGAGAATATGCACTGAACGGATTTTCAATTTTCTGTTTTATGAAAATGAAAGTATCGACTTTGAATTTAAAACGAGAAATGTAATAAGTGCTTACTAAATCTTCTGCTATATGTAACACAGCAGCGGAATTACGCATGAAGTAATTTGGTGCCGAAAAGATCGTTATCAAATGATTACCGAATTTCTCATAACCATTTTGCATCACCTTGGGAGGGAGAAAAAGGTAAATTTCTATAACCCATTTACTCATTGATTTATTGAATTATAAATTAGCAAAATGATTATTTGCAGTAGGTATCGATTTCATGAATTGATTTTTTTACGAATTAAAAGATTACTACTGCCACTACCACTGCTTTTATTTTTTATTTATTATTATTGTTATTACTATTATTAATTATTATTATTATTATTATTATTATTATTGTTGTTGTTGTCGTTGTTATTGCTACTCATCGTTAATGGTATTATTATTGTTTTATTATTATTATTGTTATCATTATTATTCATTGTTGATAGTATTGTTATTGTTCATTATTAGTGATAATAATAATACTAATAATAATAATGACAATAATAATAATAATATCAGGAAATGGAACTGAGCATTTTCTGCTTGAAGAAATGATATAGGTATATTGTGTACTTGATGTGCTCGCACTATCATATCCAACCCAAGTGTTTTGCAAAATTCTTTTACAGCACTAATGCTGAATAGTCGTGCAACTCCACGTCTATTATTATAATCATAATTAGTTACATTATAACTTGGATCAGACCACGTCAGGTCAGTCAATATGCCTAAGTCTGGAATTTCACACGGTCGTTCAATTCGTTCCAGCTAAAAAACATTTTCGAATTAACTTTCAATCGAAATTTGAATGGTATGTTAAAGTTAAAATTAAATCATTGAATAAAAGTGAGATATGAAGTTAGGATGGTTTTTGGCAGTATTGTTTCACATTTTAAATTTAGTAATTTCAGCACAATAAAAATATTCGCTCAGAAATGTTTATTTTTTTTAATACAACGAAAACATTGGTTAACGAACTACAATTTGTTACTTGAAAATTTTTTCACATTTTATAATTTTTTCAAGGAACGGCAATGCTAACAAGCTATTCAAGAGAAGTTCCAATTTTAATTACCTGTTCAAGTTCCGCCAAATCTTCACTTATCCCACCGTGCATGCACAAAATTCGTTTTTGTATTCGCGCACAAAATGGCATGCAAAAAAATGCCATTTGAAATGTGTCAAATAATGTATTCGAATATTTGAAATAACTTATCATATAACAATGAATTGGAGGAGATCAGATAGACCGACAAGCAGTAATTAAAGGTGATAATTAAATAAGCAACGCAGAAGTAAAAAATTCCACGTAATATAACGATAGAAATAATAATTTACTAATAATACTATTTTTAACTCATGATGAATTTTTTGAAATCCTAATAACTGAAATTTATTCTTGATAATCTTTTTCCAGCGACAGTAACGACATGATCACAAATTATTGATAACGGCGTTTCTTAACTGATAACAGTGACCATTTTATTGATAGTAATTTTTTAAATTGATTTACTGCTAATGATCATTTCAATTAGTAGTAATAGCAATTATAATCATCAAATTATAAAAATGGGAATGATCATGATAAACCACTATATTCATATAAATATGACTGTTATAACGAAATGATCAGAATGATAACCATTAACAACATAATAACACTGATATATCCAATTTTCTCTCTTGCAAAATTTTCTTACAAATAAAATTACTACGAAAGAATTGAAAATGTAACATAAACGTTCAATGATACCTTAACACACACTCATCGTAGAATCCATATCTAAGATTAATATAACGTGATTCATGATTTCCACGTAGAAGATATATATCACGTGGGTAAAGTATCTTCATAAAATATCATTATACTTAGTATTATCAAAATATTGTAATTGATATATTTTTCTCTCGCTATGTAGGGATTAAAAAAAATTTTTTTTATTACATTAATTTGTCATTGTAAGCAGAAATGCAGTAATGTGCAAACAACTTTTTTGCTTTAAAAAAAAAGAAATAGTCGATTGATTTTTAAATTTTCAACAGAATAAATTTAATAATTTTGAAGGAAAAACTGTTTATGTTTTTTCTTTTTATATTTGCATAAATTACCTTATACGCGAACAAAAGTGCTACAACTTCGATGGAAAATGATCCTCGATCAACGTAATCGCCGAGGAAGAGATATCGTCGATCGGGTGGAAAGCCATACAAAATGAAAAGTGCTAGTAAATCTTTAAATTGACCGTGAATATCACCACAAATTGTTATCGGTGATTTGGGCTAAAGATATTTTTTATCAGAACGCTTTGGGAGAGTCTGGCGAGAAGGAAGAAAAAATGAGAGATTAATATCATTTCGTTGTAAAATTTGAATTGAAAGTAATAATAAGAATGAAAAATGACAGATATCATTTGCCATGAAAGATCGGAGAGGAGAGATTTACTTCCACAAGCGTTGGTTGCATCCAAAATACTTCCCTTGCTCGATAGCATAGTTCAATTAATTCTTTCTCAGTAAATAACGATTGGCATAATTTTGGTTGCCATTCTTTAGTGAGACGTACTATCACCGAAATAAGCCATTTTTTCACCTATCATTTTAAATTTCAACGAGAAAATTTCAAACAGATTAATTTACTGCTATGCTACTAAATTTTGATATATAACGCTTAAATGAATTAAAATGATCAACTTTTATAGAATATTGCAAAAGCTTTAAGCACCTTCTTCAGTAAACGTGTTGAATATCATATGATAGTAGGAACCGTTTAATTATTCTAAGAACAAAGGATATCACTCACCAACTTACTTACTTCAATCATTACAGATCTTTCTTCTGAAGCAAATACATACTTTTGCTTTATTACCTTTCGTCGATACTTCAAATTTCTTTTTCGTCGGTAATGACTTTATTGGTAAATCATTTTCAATAATGACACTTCCAACGGTCTTATTGTTCAATTGTAACATCGAATCGTCCGTTCCTATTTTTGCTGTTTCAAGGATTTCTCTCTCTGCTTTTCCTTCCTCATTTCCTTCCATTTGTAAAACTTTTTAAATCTTAAAATTTAAAAAATTCACACACACACACTCTGAGGAGGTGCCAATTATTGATATTATACATAAATAATGAAATTAAAGAAAAACAGTGAAGGGAAAAACGCATGAGAATGTCTGATATTACGCAATAATTCTGAAATTAATCATAAATTTGCTAACGTTTTTTTTGTCGTTTCTTCAAATATTAAATTATTTACGCATTAAAAATCAATAATTAGCAGAACACGTGTGAATGGTCAAAATTTTCACTATGATTAACTCCAACAAAACTCAAACAGCAATAAGTAAGCTAATACTTCAAATAGCAATAAGTAAATAAAAATTTAAATAATATCATTTCGACAAAAAAGGACATCAGTCTTTGCATATAAATAAAATTTAATCATTTGTTTAATAAAAATCCGACCATGTACATATATAGACACATATTGGAATATGAAATAAGACTTAAAATACAATCATTTCCGATTAAATTATTAGCTGTAACATTAAAGAACATGCATTTCATTTTAGCATAATTAGCAAAATTAAATGCAAATGATTTAGAAGAGATGAAATTAACATATCAATTTACAACCGCATGAATTAAAATCGACCGAACACTTCCAGCCAATTCGATCACTAATGCAAGTTCAGCAATTTGAAATTATACTTATGAATTTTTCATTTTACTTTTAATTTTTTCCTATTTCTATGCTAAGCATTTTTTCGCCTATTTCTGTCCTTCCTCGTTTTCTCTTCTTTTCTCTCCTCTCTCCGCATCTCACTTAGTTCGACTTTTTTTAGTTAGTTACTTTTGACGATGATAACTAAACTACTAGACGGTGTGTAGGTGTTGGTATGATGAGTGTGCGTCACTGTCATTATCGTCTTCTCTTTCTACTACCGTTTGCTGGCATTGTATTCGATCGATACTGAGGTCATACTGAGGTCAGGAGTTCAGTACATTGATGCACTCGTGAGGTGATCACTGTGGCCGGGAAGTTTTTATGCCTTCTTCTGATGCAGTTCTTCCTGGCATTACTGTTTACGATAAATTCTATTCAAATCTTCTTCTTTTCTCGTCATAATTTGAAGATTGCAATGAAATTCTTGACAACATTTTACTTCGTATAACATTTTGAAATCTGCCTTAGTTGCTTTAATTACCGTATTTATTGTTAACAATTCCGGTAATCGTTATTAATGAGTTGTCAATAATTTTGATAATCGTTGCATGCTACTACATTAATAGTCACAATTATAAATGATAATAATCATAAGTACTATTGTGATTTCACTTATTTTATCTCACATACTACTTACTGTATTAACAATAACAAAAATTGCATACTGCCACTGTAATTCGTTAATATTTACAGTTACTGTAAGTTTATGGCTATATTTCTTCTGACAATCAATTTGTTGTTTTGTTTTAACAATTAATCAATCTACCTGCTTTAATAACTTGTCTTAACAATTTTATTTGTTTTAACAATTAATCAATCAACGGAATAAAACAAGCAAATATGAAAAATAATCCTTCGAAGTACGGCATATAATTAGGGTTAGAATCGAATAAATCCGAGGTAATTAATGCTTAGGGCTACAACATAGCATCTTACCTTACGGGTTAGATTTAACGATCGATATTGGTAGTCAAATAAGCACCCCATGCGATAACTGCGTGTCCCATCATTTACTCTTCAAAAGGAAGTGAAAAATTTGAGGGATTTAAGTGAAAGCTATCCATCCACTACTAATGGCCGCATAATATATGATCCCTCGGGAAGTTATGTCGTTTGTTTGCGTTCGTATTCATTAAACTGTAATTAGTTAGTTTCTTTTGTTTTGCTTTTGCTTTTAGTTTGTTTTAAGCGTGTGAGATGGATCCCTTGATGTTTCATTGTTTTCCCAATATGTCATCGCAGTACGGCAGGGACTTGCCTTTGTTGTTATTTACTTCGTTCCATTTTTATTTCATTTTTTTTTTCTCTGAGAAATTCGTATTCTTAGGTAATTGCAAAAATTTCTGTTCCGTTGAGATAAGAACAGTTATGCCCAAAATTAGTGAAAAGGAAAATGAAACTAAATGCTACTGTTATAAAACAAATAAAGATGTTGTTATTAAAAGCTGGAAATTTTCAAAATGTGAAAGATTAAACGAAATTAGTGTGCACTGACATTTTCAATTAAATATGCTCTGCAACGAAACTTAATCTAAGTAATCGAAGAAACCTGAAAGAATGCAAGACAAAGTTTTCATATCCGTGATATTGATTCACTTTTTAAAGATATTTTAAGTTACAGTTGTTTTACTGTCGTTATTATTGTTGTTTACCGATTTCTTATTTCTACAATTATCATTTCCAGATTGTTACTGGTCATATTCGACAATATCAACAGAAATTTGCTGCTAATTGCAGCTTTAGGATATGGAATTTGTATTCAATGTGGAGCATTTGGATATTTAGTCTACTTACAGTTTCTGCAAGTCATTTTGCTTTTATTTCAAATAATCAAGTTCTAATCAATATTTAATATAATGTAAGATTTAGGGTAGTTATATTGTATGTGGTTTAATTTTCAACTTTGTTAACATACATAATTTATCTTCAGACGTTTTCTATTGCTTCGCACTTTGCAAATCGAAAAATTTGTAAAACTTACTACATTTGACAAAAATTCTTTTTTCCCATTTTGCATGTTTTGAAAATTGCTTTCTCCTATAAACTATAGATATAAGCATGTATATTTTAGTTATCCGCTCATGATGATGTGTACTGCCGTTCTTTGGACATTAGAAATAGTCCGAATATGGCATTTCAAGACAAGGAAACGAATGAGAAATGGTCAACCTTGGCTAATTGTACGGTAATGGAGGGTGATTTCTCGGTTTCAATGATTACAAGTTCAAATTTTACGCATGAAAATTTTCCAGTCTTTAATCGCTTACGCGTTATTACGGGTCATTTGTTAATATTCCAAGTCAGGTTAGTATACTTTGTTCGCTTCTGGTTATTTTGGAACAACATTTATCGCAAAAAGATTACTGTTTAACAGAGATATTGATTTTGATAATAAAGGGAGATATTTAGTGCTCTTCGATCTCTGAAAAGAATGTTTCCTAATCTGCGCATTATTGGTGGACAAGAATTGATTATGAATTATGCGCTTGTGATATATCAGAATACGCATTTGGTAGAAATCGGCCTACCAAAGCTCACTACAATTATTAATGGTGGTGTAAGAATTATGGATAACACCCAACTCTGTTACAGTCGATATATCGACTGGAGTCAAATATTAATCGGGCCCGCTAACGATATTCTGACTGATCAGAACAAAGGAACCGATTCTGGTAGGAAAAAAATTTTTCATCACTTTTATTATTGTTATTTATTTATTTATTATTATCACTTATTGTATTTCATTTGAAATCATTGCAAAATTTTACTGCGACTTAGAAGATTTTTTAATTCTCAATAATTCTAATTTTTTCATGTAAATCATTGCATTCTTTAAAAAAAAATACTTTTTAGATCTATGTAGTGACGACTGCGTACCACAGAATGAAAATCGTTGTCATAAACGTGACCACATGCTGTCGTGTTGGGACGCTGAAACATGTCAGCTTGGTAAGATTTTTTCGTACATTTGGTTCACAAAAATTGGCTGTGTCAAACATAAATTTCAATAAACGTTCAAATTAAAAAAGATTTGCAAGCTTCAAATAAATTCAACTTCATTTTCTTTCAGCAATTGTGCAACCATTTCAGAATGCAAATATACATGGAACGATGAGAAAACGATAGGACCGGGTTGTGACGATGACGGTGAAAAATGTCATGATCAGTGTTTGGGTGGGTGCTCTGCACCTGATGATCCAAGTGCCTGTCATTTTTGCAAGAATGTTGTCTACCGGGGTATGTGCATGGATAAGTGTCCAGTTGGCTTATATGAAATACATCACATTTATCTTGTAAGGCAAGTGCTTTTTCGAGTTTAATGAGTCCAATAATTTTAAAACGAATTTTAGTTTGAGGTGATTTTATGAAAATTTTATGGAAAAAAGAGTTTATTTTCTTTTTTTTGAATGTATACCCTTCAAACAAAAATTTTTTCGCTTCCAGTCTTTATTTATTTTTAAGAGTTTTTTATAGCTTTTTAGTACTTAAATTTGAGGTGTTAACGTTAAAACATTAGCATCAGTTATTGTCAACTAAAAGAGAATTATTTATTTCTACTACTTATTGTAGGAGATGTGTAACGATTGAAGAATGTCATAACATATCAGCGCCAGTAACTATGGAAAGTACCAAGAAACGGATGCTAATTGTTGAAAATATGTGCCGTGTTGACTGTCCATTTGGGCAGGAGATTGGTTTGCATATTACAATTTTTAATTATAAAATGGAAATTAGCTTTTAAAAAAGGTGATTTTCTACTAATTCAAATAAATCTGTAAAATAACTTTTGTCATTACAGACCCGACCACTTCATCGCATTGCATTAAATGTGAAGGCTACTGTCCAGTGAAATGCAAAGGTGGCACCATCGATTCTTTTGCACGCATCAATGATTATTTATTCAAAAAATGCAACGTTATCGAAGGTTACCTAGAAATCGAATTGAGGTTCGTTAGTTAAATTTTTTTTTAAACTATCAAATTATTGCTGAGAAAATTACCTTGCTATTTTTGTTGTATGATTTATAGTAATTATTTACTACTTGTTTTTGTTATTTACTGTTGGTTTCATTCATTCCACTGGTAGAGTTAAATCAGTTAGAAATGATACTGCTCCTTAGAGTTGGATTTTTTGACATTCAACTTTGCCAAAATAAGATAAATTTGATTGTCAAGGCTACTAGAGTTAATTGCAAGTAGTGTACTAGTTTATAGGTTATAAAAAGAAAATTTGGGAAGTAAGATTTCAAGTTTTCGATGAAAAGAATTAAAGTCTTTATTCATTATTTCAGAAAAGGTTTAGATGCAGCGGGGATGGAAAAAATTGGAGAAGCATTGGGCTATATTGAAGTTATCGAAGGCTATCTGTTGATTGATTTCAGCATATCCTTTATCTCTCTGCATATGTTCAAACGACTGCGGGTAATCAAAGGGAATATACTTTATAGAGATCGGCACGTTGTAAAATTGTTTTCAGTTAATATAATAAAATTAAACATGCAATGCTTCCACATCTTTTGCCTTGATATAACAGTGATTTAATGTAAATTAGTGCAAAATTAAATGAGACGCTTTACCTTTTATTTAATCATTTATCGATCAGGATGATGTTGGCTGAGTTCGTTGTCGCATAGTGTATGCACTCGTTTTTAGTTGGCTTGAAATTTTGACATTTTTTCCTTTAAATATGAGTGATACTCATGTTAACATCGCTTAAGTTTCTCTAGATATAATTTTTAATGTTTGATTTTTCTCTTCAAGTTTCTTCGGGCTAAAGTTTTTAAAATATATTTTGTAATGAGTTAATAACTTTTAAGATATGCACTTGCAATATTTGAAAATGCCAATTTACGCCAAATATTTGATATCGAAAAACGACCACTAACTCTTGGGAATGGTACAGTGTTGTTTCAAAATAATCGCATGTTATGCTATAATCGCATAAAAGCACTTATCGATCATACAGGCCTTACTGATGTGAAGGAAAACGATGTGTCATATTATAGCAATGGTGATCGGGCAGTATGTGAGTGTAGATGCTTAAAAATTTAATCCTTTCCATTTTTCTGTTTTTCTAGTTTTCCTTATGTTGAACTTTAGTTTAATATGAACATTAAAACTAATTAAAAAATTCAGGTGACGAGACGACGTTTGAGGTTCAAACCGAAGATGTTCACAGTTTTGGTTTCATGATATCGTGGGTTGCTTTTAACACAACCGATATGGATCATCGAAAATTTTTAGGATATCAGGTATTATGTTTTTAAAATTATAACAACATTAACGCAAGAATATGTTAGTAACATTGTTGTACATGTCGTTCTGTTTTAACTATGAAGTGGGGAATGGAAAATGAGCTCTTTTAGTTTTACTGCCCAATCTGTGATTTCAACTGGTGCCATATTCGAGGCAGATATGAAACTTTTTATTATTCCTTTAGGTAGGACAATAGAATTTTCAGTGCCCTATTGGAAGAAAATTTTTATTAACCAATGGGAATATTGGTTGAATGGTAAAAAAAGTGCTATAACTATTCTTTTTTCTCGTTGTTTGTCCAAAATTAGACAGCTCATGCTTTTTATTTTGTGTTTTCAAGGTATTCTATAAAAAAGTGGATGGTCCTGATCCTTCACTAAGCATTGATGATGATCGCTCAGCATGTAGTGATTCATGGCAGATGCATTTTGAACCAGAAAAAGGAAACGGTAACGAAGGTTTGAACAGAGGAGCTGGTATTTTTGCTGTAGAATCTAATACATGGTATGTAAATTTAGCTGTTAATAGATTTAATTAATAGATCTTTCCGATCTTGCAGTTTATATGACATGATGGTATGTTATACTGATGAAGTCCCTAACATTTAAACTTTCTTGATGCTGGGTGTTGGCTATTTGTTTATTTTTAAGTGAACGAGGATCTGTGTTTCAGGTACGCATATTATGTCCAAACGAAACTTATTAATCATCCTGGTGCACGAAATGCTATTTCTAAGATTCACTTTTTAAAGACCCTGTTCTCCACTCCGGACCCACCAAAAGATGTCGTTGGCAAGTCTTTCATCATGAGGCCTGATCAAATTGAGTGAGTAGTTTTCAAAAAAGCTTTCTTTTTAGTTTGTTTGGTAAGCAATGCTTATAAAGTTCATTTCATCTTAATTTTAATAAATGTTTCAATTATTGACTTGACATATATTTTGGTAGCTAATATGTAGTAATCAGAAGAAAAATTTGTTATACTGATTTTTAAACTACCTCAAGAATTTCTGAATGAACTTTGTAGTTTGGCTTGGGAGCCACCAGAACGTCCAAATGGTGATATAACACACTACGTTGTAAAGTGGCAAGTATTGGCTGATGATCCATCGACAGTGTCGGGAAACGTTTGTGATGATAAAGCTGGCTAGTTTTTGAAGACATTTGTGTCGCAGCATCTTTGAAAGCACAAGATGTGATTCAAATGAATGTCATGTAATGATACAAATGATATAGGAAAAAGAATCACCGGGAGATTTTTTTCTATTTAATGATAGAATTTAAATGAAATTAGTTGTATTCACACTGTCATTTTTCATTTTCTCCTACAAATATTCCAGGTACGGGACTGCGACATCACAAGGATATAAATGATCGATTCACACATGCTTCTCCTACGCAACAGTCGTGCTCCAAGTCTGGATGCTGCGATTGCCGATCGCTAAAGGTAACTACTATATTGCTGTGCTATATTAAAGAATACCAAGTTATTTCACCTATTAATGATAATTGAACAATTTTTTAGCAGCAACAACATGGGAAAACAAACGATATATTTTTGGAGGATGAAAGAGTTCATGAAGCTGATTTTGAAAATGTTGTGCAGGATTTGGTTTTTGTGCAACAGTATGCCTTTTTACTTGATTGAATTCAAAATTTCCTGAATAATTTCCGAAAATTTTTTTGCTTAATTTAATAATGTTAGAAACAGATATATTATAAAAAGCAAAATTTATATATGTAATATATATAAAAAGCAAGGGAAAACAATTTGATGAAATGTGGTTTAGATTTGTTTTAATAACATATACTACTTCAGTGAGACTTAATTAGTATTTGTGATCAATTGCACGTGTTAATTGTTTCAGGGATTCAAAGAAAAGTTTGATTGATAAATCACGGATTCATCGCAATCGCCGATCAATTCCGAAAGGCTACAACGAACTAAATGAGAAGCAGTATGGTGATGAAAGATTTATATTTATAACGCAAAATGAAGTGAATGAAACAACGAGTTTTTACCGATCAGAAATGGATATTGGGACTCATAAAATTAACGTCACCACACGTCGCTTATCAATCGTCGGCTTGCGGCATTATACGCAATACCAAATATGGGTTCGTATTTTCGGCATTTTTTGTAATGAAATTCTCACATTTACTAATGGCTGAGTTTTTTTTTTTTTATTTCATAGCACTAATTTGGTGGAATTGACACAAGCAGTGGTTGTCATTGCAAGGTTTAACGTGTAATTCTGAAAAGTCATTTTTAAAGTCTCTATTTCATCATTCATGTGCAGTAACACTAAGTTGTTTATGTGAAGGTCTTGTTGCGGCAGCCGTTGTTATTGATTTTAATCTTCAGATGGTAAAACAAGGCTAAAACTTCGAAAAAATGTTAAGATTTATATCTGCAGATTCATGCATGCCAAAATATATCCGCTCCAGGAGGCGCGTATTGCTCACAACGACCTGGTTGGATGGTCGTGCGAACAGCACCAATCGGTAAATACTTCTTCAAAATATCAGAAATTTCAAACATCCTTTTTTCTTTGCTATCTATGCATCGACTCTTCAGATTGTCAAATATGTATACCAGTTCTCTAAATTAATGCAGGAAAGTGAAGAAATGAATTTCGAAATTTCTATTGCGTTTGAATTTTCAATATATACATCGGATTTTGAATTGATGATAGATTTTTAAGAGGCCACAAAATTTAATGTGTGGTTGATTATTTCAGCATCAAATGATTTGGTTGACAATAGAACTATCAAAGTTATTAATTCCACTTCATTCAAACAAGACCCTCGCAGTCGAAAAATAACATGGAAGGAACCGTCAAATCCAAATGGCATGATACTTGCATACCGAGTTACAGTGGTGGCTGAAAATCTTGCTCAGGTTCGTAACTAGTTCTTACTGGTTCATAGCAGTGTTTTAACTAGTCCCCTATCGGTAGGGTAATTAAAGTTTTTGTTGAGGTACCATACCTTATTTAAAGTACAATCCTAGTTTGCTGGATAAGTTGGCTCCCTTATAGCCATCTTTTTTATGGGTCTTTCTTAAGCAGTATTTTTCAGACGCCAATAAGCCAATGCGTGAAAGCAAGTAATTTTCGAGAACGAGAAGGTGTGGTGTTCAATGGATTAGCAGAGGGAGAATATCTGGTACAGGTGGAAACAATATCTATGGCTTCTCTGTCATTTCATACCATCAAGGAAATAGCCGTGGCACATAACTTATTCAGAATTGCGAAGCCAACATTCTTTACAACTACAGTAAGCCAATAAACTAAATCATAATTTGTGGACAAATCTAAAATACTGAGTCTTAAATATGCTGTAACTTCAACAGTTCAATTTTCGATAATTCATAAAGAGTTTGCTCTACATTATTTAGCTGATCTTCCTAAATGAGTTAGGATTAATAGAATATTCTGATATTTTTGGAATTTTTACTTTGATTCTAGGTATTTTCTGCTAGAAAGTTATTCACATTATTGCACCTCAGTCAAGATGTATGGACAAATCCAAAATCACTGAATCCTAAATTAAAAGATGAACTAAACGTTGCATTGATGATATAATTCGTAGTTACTGTATTTTGCTTCACTCCATTTGCGGTGGGAAATATTTATACAAAAGATGTAATAGTTATTATTTTGACGAAGCAGAAAAAAACAACTTTTTAATTTTTCGTGCAATCTTTACGAATTAGCGGAATTTTTTGTATATTTCAGGTAGTTTCATTTATCGCAGCAATTGTTCTTCTCATACTATCAATCGGTTCCTTAACGGCATACTATATATCTAGGAAAATATTAGGGGAAAAGGTATATTTAAATATGTATATTTTCAAATAGTTTTCCGAAGTTATATATATTTAAAAATAGTTTATCTTCCTGGCTACTTTATTTATATGCATTTATAAAAAAACATAATTAAGATAAAATGAAATGTGCATTTCGTGCGTATATCTTTCCTACTTATTTCTGTAAAAATACGAAAGGTTTAGTCAAATTTAAATTTATTTCTAGGTTCGCGAATACGTGCGGCAACAAATTTCAGCGAATCCTGAATATCTGAGCCAAATGGATGTTTATAAACCTGATGAGTGGGAGTTAAAACGAAGTTCAATTCATTTGGAAGAAGAAATCGGCAGAGGAACATTTGGAAAGGTAACATTTCTGTAGAGGTGACAGTCACCGTATCAATTTGGTCTTCATATTTTTTAAACAAAGTTGGATTCTATTGAATTTAAGTCATAGGAACGTTGTTCTAAACTTTTCTTTATTAGAGATTCGAAATTACAGGTGTATCGTGGATATGGTGACAACTGTAAATCTTATTTGGGCACTGTCTTCGGCGAGTGTGCAATCAAAACAGTATCCGAAACAGCGAATAGCGCGGAGCGCCTTCACTTTCTTATCGAAGCAAGCGTTATGAAACAGTTTAATACGCCCTTTATCGTCAAACTTTATGGTGTTGTCTCTGATGGTCAACCTGTTCTAGTAGTGATGGAAATGATGAAAAAGGTAGTTTATTCTTTATGGACGTTGAAAGAAACAGGCAATTCAACAGTAAAAGATGGAAATCATTCTTTGTGGATTTAATTATTCATGCTTGTATGAAAAGTGGAATTGAAAATTTTACTTTATGCTTATATTTTTCTCTGCGTACATGTTAAAGAATTATTGTGTATTGCAGGGTAATCTGCGTGACTATCTACGATCTAGACGACCAAATGCCGAGGAAAATATTCACGGTTTGCCAGTACCAGGCGCAGTCGACTTTTTCCGTTGGGCTTCACAAGTTGCTGATGGAATGGCTTACCTAGAATCGTTAAAATTCTGCCACCGTGACCTAGCTGCCAGAAATTGCATGGTATTTCGAGTTTTGAATTGAAGTTTGGTTATATTTGTATACGAGGAGTATAGTTTTTTCGTATCTTAATTTGTAATGTTGCATGGAGCAGGGAAGTCATGTAATACTATTGTTTTGTCAAAATTTTTATAAGTCATTTTAGGTGAATGAAATTGATACGGTGAAAATAGGCGATTTTGGCATGGCAAGGGATATCTATTACCATGAATATTATAAGCCAGCAGGTTAATTTACTGTTTATAATTTTACAGATTTAGATTCGTTTGAAGCATTCTGTAGACAAAACGTGCAGTTTTAATTAATCATTGCTCTCAAATTTTTACAGGCCTGGTGTGAGAGTCTTGTAAATATATAGAAAGTTTTAACTTTTGAGTCAAAACTGGCTTAACGTCTTCTATTTATTTTTCATTTTGAAGGAAAACGTTTGATGCCAGTACGATGGATGGCACCAGAATCGTTGATGGATGGTAAATTCACCATGAAGTCAGACGTCTGGTAATGATTTATTGTATAAAACTAGCAGGGATGATGAGCACAGTAGGTTTGGAGAATATGAAGATTGAGAATGAGGAAATTATTTTATAATTATTTTTAGCTTTTTGGATGATTTGAAGGAATCCTCTAAAGAAGAAATATATATATATATATATATATGTAGATCAAGCTTAAAAATTCTTGATGTAACACTGTTCTTTCCTGCAGAGTGAACAGAAAAACTATTAAAATTGATAGGGATTCGGAACATTGATGAAGAGAATTTCAATGCTTTTAGAATGAACCCTGTACACATGTAGTAAATTCAGAATATCGTCATTCAAGATGAAATTAACAAGAAAATTACATTTATTAAGTGCAATCTCTATAGGTCTTATGGTATTACACTTTACGAAATGCTTACGTTGGCTCAACAACCATATTTGGGTTTAGCTAATGAAAGTGTTTTTGATTATATTGGTGTGAAAAAAAAAATATTGACAAGGCCAACTGGTTGTCCGGACTTTTGGTATGTTTGCAGATTTTAATACCGTTACTCCATAATAAAATGTATTGGAGTGGGGAGGAAGGAGGGAAGGGGGAGGGGAAAAACTGGGCAGGCGGTCATTTAGATAAAATTGCTTTGTATCTAAAAAAATATACTTTCAATTAATTCGTTTTTAATGTCATATCCTTTCTACTTTAAGCGTGAGCTAATTTGAATATCGTGTTTGATACATTTTAGGTATGATTTGATGAAAAGGTGTTGGAAATATGATCCTCGTGAACGTCCCACTTTCGCCCAAATTGTTGGAATTTTATTGAGACATGCTGAGGATGGGATGCTTAATTTTCCTGATGATGAATTTCGCAAGGTACTTGTCTGCTCATTTTTTTTATTTCATATTCTAATTTGCCATGCTATGTATGTATTCTTGAGGAAATATGTTTGTAATTCTTTTTCCTTCTGTAAAATATTTGCACTTTTCATCTTTATGAACGTATAGATTAGAGAACTGGACCAAAATATTGAATTTATGAAGATATTAGTAGCTTTCTATAATTTAAAATACCGGTAGAAGTATGAATTAAAGTATTTACGACGACGATATGCTGTCATTTAGATGTCGTTCGTAGTATCAAATCAAATAAATATAGATGACGATCTAGATGAAGAATTATTCCCAGTTAGTGATAGCACTGGGCTTGTGCGAACTACTAGTGCAGGATATGTTGATCAGAGCGAGGTATTATTATTTTTTACTTGATATTTCAGCAAATGTTATGATTAAGTCGCATACTAATGGTATATGTAAAAATACGAAGTGATTTATTTAACCATTTCAAGTATGTACCGTAATGTTTGGCTATTTCTGCTAGTGGTTGCATTTTCAATGCATTGCCTGGTTTTTTTTTCAGACTTCATTCATCAACAGGTCAGAGCAGCCACTAAGTCATTCCAGCAGTAGTGGAAACATCGGTTATTTGTCGAATAATAATGAGGCAAATGTTCAAACAAAGGTTCGACATCGATTCATTTCTTATTACGTTCATTTTAGTGATATTTACTGTATTTTAAGAAAGCAAAATGTTATGACTGTAGATAGTTTTTTCCATTTATCTCTTCATTCACTGAACCAGTTGATGGTGACGATTTTTACACGAACAATAGCTTTTACAGATGGCATGTAAAATATTGTTTGTAGATTTTCTGTTTACTACTATCATCAGCAGAAGGCTGTTGTACTGAATATCTAAGTGAATATGTGTATGGTAGTATCTTGATAATGCTACTTATTTTCCAGCCACTATGCTTCTCGAACAGACGTAACGGTACCTCATCATGGAGGCGGAATGTTAGCGGTTCTGGTAATTTTGAGAGCAGCAGACGTAAATCAGAAACTGACATTAGCTTAACACGGTTTGACAAAAATGAGGACGAATTTTAATTTGTTGCATTTATCAACCATAAATAGGTTACATATTATTTAAATTTACGAGTGAAACCGATAGCCAAAGCCATTCTAGGGACTGAATATTAAGATAACTGAGGAAAAGCTTAGGAAAAAAATTGACGAGTGAAGTCTCAAAACATTTTACTGCCATTATAAAGTATATCCAAAAAAGACTACCGGACTAAATAGTTGGAATTAATTGCTGTGTTAATATTTGGAAGTGTATCTCTTATCATAAAGGTGATGTCGCTGTTGTTGTTTATAGGTGTGGTATAATTTTTTTGCTCAAGTTTATTGTTTTTCTTTTTCTTCACTTTAATAACCTCCTTTATCTCCATCAAAAAGAAAAAGAAATCACAAGCCAGTTAATTCGGATTCGATTGTTGAACGAAAAAAATTTTTTCTTTCTCATGTCGCCAAAAAACATTAATTTCTTATTTTTTGCTTTTTCTTGCCTTCTTTTCTCTTCTATCTGCATAAACATAATTATATACGTTTGGCAAGTTTCCTAAAATTTGTTGTGTTTGTTGGTTCGTTTTGTTATTAAAATATTCTATCTTATTTTCTTATAGTTCTCTGGATATGATCTTCAATAATGTCGTGGTGGCTTCTGTATTCATAGGCTTGATTTCAGTATTTTAAAAAGCTATTTTTGTGTCATGAGAAACAGTGTCAGCAGTCTGCTATCTTTTTTTTATCATCCATCGCCGTATTTTTAAGATTAAGAACGATTAGATGATCAGAATTTTGACTGCCGTACAGCGAATCTAATGCATCATTGTCCTCATCTTTTGAGAATATCATGTTGAAATTCTCTAGAATTTCAGAATTTCCTTTAGGGAGAGGGCGTGGCTGAACCAATTCTAAAGACTCTAAAGAACAGCAGATTTTTGTTTTTAGCTCTGTTAAAATTTTCATAGGTGCTTGCTTTTCATTGTTTGTGATAGTCAACAAAGTATTTTGCTCGTCTTTGAAAATTCTTTTAAACTTTGAAGACTAAGATTTCCTCGAAGTTTGTTTAAAGAATATTTGTAATTTGCGTTAAGTTCAGATTATCTGTGGTCAGACTTCCAATAAAAGAATTGCTTTTAGTCATTTTTTTGTGCATCCAGAGATAAACGACCTGCTTCGATTTTAAATTTCCATTATTGTTAATGCAATTAACACGCCAGTTTTGTTACTGTACTCTTCCGATGAACTTGACTATGCGCATTTGACCATCCCCACGTTATATAATCGTGTTATTTTCTTAGCAAATTTAGAGCTCTCGCTCTACAATTGTAAATAGTATTCGAATATAAAGTGAAAGTAATTATGAAACGCGAAGTCGAAGCTTTCATTTATAAATTGTGGAAATGACTAACATTTTGCCAATAAAACCAAGTGTAGTAAGTTTCCTCTCATAAGTTTCGAAATAGGTGGGGAACGAAAACTTCCGGAATTGCTACTTAAAATATAAAACATGGACCAAATTC
Source organism: Litomosoides brasiliensis (assembly GCA_013365375.1). Classification (NCBI taxonomy): domain Eukaryota; kingdom Metazoa; phylum Nematoda; class Chromadorea; order Rhabditida; family Onchocercidae; genus Litomosoides; species Litomosoides brasiliensis. Next base: position 74,402 of record JABVXW010000032.1, read on the forward strand.
CAATTCCTTGTTGTTAATGAACTGGACGAATACGATTGAATGTTCTTACAAATCGTATTCGTTTCCCGCGTAAAAATTTTTCATTAATTAATTTCATGCGTTAAAGAAGAATCGTGATGCTGAAATAATTCCATTTATCTCATATATAGAGAACATTCATCACTTCAACTCCAAATCTTGAGATGAAAAACAACGTAATTATACCAAAAATTGGTGATGCAGAAACTCAATGTAAAGGAATCTTCATGAAAAGGAAAAGAGCACATGACAAACTGAGATTTACGTTTGTTCCACCCAGCATAGTAAAGTTCAATGTCAATGATAGTTTTCTTCTACCACCCTTATCACTTGTCAGTCCAATCCATAAAGTCATTAAATAAATGTGTTCACCTTATGCTATCAGTAATCAAGAGTTATAAAAGAAACAAATGGAAATTTACAACATATTTACATTCGAAATAATGTTGCTTACGTGATGCGATTCAACTTACGAAAGATACATGTGAAGACGTACGAGAATTCATACTTCAAATTACACATTTACATGTGAAAGATATACGAATCCCACACAACGGAGCAGATAAAATGCGACCAATAACATTTATACGGCTAATGGCAATCAAATCGACAGGCCACATTAGGGACAATCGATTGGCTCCGTTAGATTTAGAAGCGTTAAATGTAGACTGTTGCTTGCAATAGCCGCTGAGTGGACTTATGTATCAGATTTATCTGTGACGTTTGCTTCAATCATGTTTCAATTTAAATTAATTAGTTCACTAAATTTCGTGAAATATTTGAAGTTTCGACCATTTGTTTCTTTTTTAAATTAAATTGTCAACCTCTTTTATCTTTTCGTATATTAGCTTATGCTACGTATTATAATGTATGTGTTTACTTAAAGCTTGTTTAAAAATAAAAGCTTAATTTACGTGTTATGAGGAACGTAGTTGATATTTTTCTTGTCTGTGAAAAAAAAGGTCTTTCACTTTTATGTTAAATTTTATGCTCGAAAGTTCTTAGTAAGCTTACTGACAACTTCTAAGTGCCTGTTGACACTGCATTAAGAGAGAATTTTTAAGCGAAATAATTAGCTGGGTATTTATGATCACTTACTGTCCGAAAATAGACTTGGGGATGGTTTACGGAACAGTCAAGCTTCATGCCTGAAATTCATTCGCCTAGCATTCTCGTTCGCAAATAAAATAAGAAAAAATGTTACTGGTTTTTTTTAACACATAGCATAATGTTTTACTTGTATAGCAAATTGAAGTTTAGAATTGAAATCTTATAATCTTTATGATGTTCTCGCCAAATATTTATGTCTTGAATGTTAGTTTCTTTAATTCTAACGTGCCTTTATTTTTCCATTTTTTCGGCACATTTTTTTATATCAGTGATATTTTCGGCTTTATTTCAGGTATTATATTAATGTATTGAAAAAATTGTGTTGCATAACAAATTTTGCATTAAAATGGGTGAATTACCACCAGCAACTTCATTGAGTGATTTGTTGTCGCAATTAATGAGCATATCAGAACAATCCCTGGATGACCACACTCAGCAAAGGTTTTCCTTTTTTTTACTTCATAATATTTTTCCCATAATCATAAGTAAACATAATATTTCACTTGTAGAGTGATTTTTTTTAGACACATCTTTCAATATTTTAAAGTATTAAGTAACACAGTGACATATAGATTATGATGGAGTGATAATCACCGATGAAATTAATAAGTAACGTAGTATTTCCATGTGTTAAATGTTGGAAATATAAAAACTTTTTGAAAAGAAAAATTAGCAAGTTAAGCTTATGAGATTGTGACTTATTTGCAATTTACAAGGTCATAACAAAAAAGCTTATAAAGAAATATTCGTCCTCTTAATAATTTTAGGAAACAGCAATTGCAAAATCATCGTATGAAGAATGCTTTATTTGAAGTTTTATGTGAAATTAAGGAGAAAACAGGTATATTTCATAAATGTTTCATCATTTTGAAAAATAATAAAAATGAAAGTTGTTAACATCACGAAGGGAACAACCGTTATTTTCTCAATTGCAGCACTTTCCATCCGAGGAGGCCAAGAGGAAGCACCAGAAGATCCGCAGCTTATGCGATTAGATAACATGCTGGTTAGTCTTAGTCTGTAACTGTAATGTGATTAAATTTGAGTAGCAGTAATACTGCATACGTTGTTTTACCGGTAAAATGCTATTGTGTCCGGATTTTCACCATATTGTTTAGGTTGCCGAGGGCGTGGCTGGTCCAGACAACCGTGGACCAATTCAAAATGATAGTGGTGGTGGTGATCAAGCCGATTATCGACAAAAACTTACCCAAATTAGATTGGTATATAGTGAAGAATTACGAAAATATGAAGAGGTGAATTTCTCACCTTTGATTTTCTGAAGTTTACATCAGATGCAAATGAGAAGTGCCGATGAATTGTGGATGATCACGCATTTCTATTGAGAGCAGATAGTGATTATTTTTCAGGCTTGTCAAGAATTTACTCAACATGTTGTATCGTTGCTACGTGAACAAAGTCGAACTCGACCAATTGCAAACAAAGAAATCGAACGGATGGTTGCCATTATACAAAAGAAATTTTCTGGCATACAGGTGAGTAATAAATAAAACTCATCTCTAAGTCGTAGTTCTTGGTCAGGAAAATTGAATGTAAACTTTGACTAAAAGTTTTTGGTTTTGAGTTTGTTGAGTAAAGGATGAATTTTATCCAGTCAACAATATTACTGAAATTATATTGCACTGTAGTGCAATAATGGATTCGCTTACTATAGTGCAATGATGATGATTTTGCGGCAGTGGAGGATTTTGCTTCATAAAATTGGGGGAATAACAACTCCCAAACTTTTACATCCTGTTATTGAATTGCTACAAAAATGCAATTTGATAATTTTAATTTAATAATTGGATTTCAATATTGTTTGTCCAAGTTTTTTCAGGTACAACTGAAGCAGTCAACTTGTGAAGCAGTAATGATTCTTCGTTCGCGATTTCTTGATGCTAGGTGACTTTTGCCAAATCAATTACAGATTGTAGGGCATACTGAAAAACTTTCAAATTTAGTTTTCTTGAAGATATATTCAATATTAAATTTATGTCATATCAATGTTTTCTATCATCCATAGAAATTTTGTTTTTAAAATTATAGGAGAAAGAGGCGGAACTTTAGCAAGCAGGCTACAGAAGTGCTGAATGAATATTTCTATTCTCATTTAAGTAATCCTTATCCATCGGAAGAAGCAAAAGAAGAGTTGGCACGGCAGTGTCAGATTACTGTATCGCAGGTTGTTTTTTAAATTCAATTTCCACTATAAAATTCTCAAAATAATTGGCTTATATAATAAGAGTATATTTTCACGTGGTAATCCTATTGAATATTATCATAATTTCGTTGGAAAACTTACTAAAATACCAACCAGTTTATTAAGCTACACCGCCGGTTAAGCTTTAAACTATTCAGTTTAGTGGTGTCCAATTTAGAAAGTGATATGCAACATTATTGTAATGTTAATTTAGGTGTCGAACTGGTTTGGCAATAAACGAATACGGTACAAGAAAAATATAGCAAAAGCTCAGGAAGAAGCTAACATGTATGCTGCTAAAAAAGCTGCTCACGGTGAATTTTGGTTTCTTTTTATCTTATAACTAATTTTTTTTTGTTGTAATTTAGCAAAATCATATTTCCGCCAAGTTTCTTAGAGTCAATGCATATAGCATTTAGTGACTAAATCATTAACTGTTTTCTTCCTTGCTGCGATGTCTGAAATCAAGAAAAGGGTGCAATTAATCTTGAAAAAAAAAGGATTTTTTTTTGAGCCCCTGAATTTAAGCTAGTTGGAAAAGCTGGTCTAAAATTAGGGAATAGTCGTTTCCGATTTAAAATTGAACCGCAAGATTTTATAGCTGCGAATCAATATGGTATGTTGGCAGCAGGAACATCAGCAGCCGGAGGTATGCTCAATTATCCAGCGATGCTTCCAGGACAAGATTTGGCACATCACATGACTGCTGGTCTTGATTTCACTGCCGGTTATAATCCTCAGCTGGTAGGTGATATTCATCCAATGGCTCGGAATGATCCATTCTACGAGCTATAAAATTAGCTAATGCTTTTTATCTCGCCTGCGCAGCTTATGCTTAATTAATTAGTTCATTAATTAGTTACTTAAAACGTTTGTAACTTTGTATCTTCTTTTAAGTGATACGTCGCAGACTATTTATTGAAAGAATTAAAGGGAGATATCAAGAAAGTCTTCTATTATTATTGCATCGGCTTGCTAAGAATTAACGCTGTAGATTCATCTATAAATTATCTTGTTTTACTGACCCGCATATTTACTTATTTGAAATTATTGGTCATAAGTGTATGCTATAAGTTGTGTTTGAAGCAGGTAGTGGGTATTTTCAAAGACGCGAGAGTTTTGAAATTGGTAGGCTATCAAATTTATGATAGCAATTTAGGATAAGGAGTGATTTAGGGCGGACAGCAGTCATTTTTGACTAGTTTCGCACTTGTAAATACGAGCTACATAAATTTAATGCATAAACATGGATTATTTTGTACTCACCTTTTACATTTCAATCTAATTCAACTTAACAGTAGATTGCATGAACACGCTATTACGAATCTTCCGTTATTTCCGTGCGAGCCATAATTTTTATAAGATTTTCTTAATTCTTCGACTAAAAATTTACTTTTGCATTTTCAGCTTCGTATTGATCGTATTGAAAAAGATTTTTTCCGCAACTAGTCGTTATTTAAACTCTTTGTAATTTCCAGATGTCCACAACTTACGGAATTCCTCCACCAACCAATCTGTCACCGCAGTCTTAACGTAATGCTTACTAACTTTTTTTGTTATTGTCGTTATGAAGTCGTAGCGCTTACTGCATTTGCGTCCTGATTATTGATAGTAGTTATTTTTGTTTTGCCCTGACTAAATGGGTATACTGAAACTGCTTTTCAAGGGTTCATTGCGTGCACTGTATGCAGTAGAAATGTGGCGTACGGTTGTGCAATGTTTAATAACGTGCCGTGATCTAACTGCTGTGTAAAATTATCTCAGTAAACTGACATACTCTTCATACAGTCTCATTTAAAAATAGAAAAATACACTTTAAATTATTGGAAATATACACGTTTCTTTCAGTGCACTGCTGCATCTGGCTTATTTTTTGGAGTGTTCACCGTTCCTGTTTAATTTCTATTGTTTAGATTAATACTAATTGAAATTTAGTGGATTAGGTGGGTGAACAAGAGATAAATAAAAAAAATCATCATGAGTCCCGAACATTCTATTTAGTCAAAATTTTTTCTAGTATTTTTCAACATAAGGTGGTTAAAAATTACATCTGGGTTTTGAAATTGCCAGTTTGTAGACTTGGAATAGAAAATTGTTAAAATTTAATTTTGATTTTAATAAAGCTTCTTTTTCACAGACGATACCCACAGTAAGCGGTGAACCACCAATGAAGAAATCGAAAAACGAATAGTGGCGAAACCAGTCAACTGAGTACCTCAATATGCATTTAAAATAAAATCATTGCATAAGTTTTTTAACAGTTTCTTGTGATAATCGCTATTTTGAATGATTTTCTCACTTTGTACTACTTTGAATCGCGTTTTTCTTTCTTTAAAGCAATGAATTGAAACTGTTGAAGAATTTAGCAGAAATCGTACCAATTTATTTTACAACAGCAAGTCATAATTTGTTTTAGCAGTATATGCCAAAATTTGATGCTTTACACTTTTCATAACAGTGCAAGAAGAAAACGGCAGTACTAGTATTTAACTTTATTGTAACTTATAGGATTCCAATTTTTGATCTCATTTTTGAAATTATAAATTCAGCAATATTCAAGAATCCCGCTATCCCTACGGGAAGATGGAGAAAGCACTAAAAAATTTGAAATCTCGTTATTTCAATTCACTGTGGTATGAAAAATCGGTACTGTGTATGATTTATTATTGCGATTATTGTTCTTTGGTAATTTTTGTAACTGAATATCACTTGCGTCTAAATTTTTTTCGGAAATATTTGTACCTGTTTTTTTGGACATTTATGCTTGTTCATATAGTTGAAAATGTATAAACTACCGAAGTGAGTAACATTTTTGACTTTTTGAATTTACAGGTTAATTTTACATAGTACGTGACGAGGAGAATGATTGATAACAATTAACAAAGTGACTAATACTTATTAAAAGGTAAAAGCCAACCATAGATACCGAGAAAACAAATTTGGTGTAGAAGTTTAAAGTCTGAATAGTACAATGCAATGCAGATAATAAGGTTTCTTATTAAAAATTATTGGTTGCCTAAACATGCCGACTATTACTTTCAAAGATTTGAACTTCCAGGTGTATCGTCTAGTCAGTACACCTGAAAGTTCAGACCTTTGAAATTGCACTTTAAGAAGTTGCAGTTTTTTGGCTTCTTAAACTTGGCTATTACATAAATTTCCTTCAATTCACGTATCACAATTTTCTACACTAATGTGAAATTTTCTCTTCTTAAATTTATGGTATCCATGTTGACTTCTAAGTGCGTGGGTGACATGCGGGTGGTACTAAGATACAGCATGAGACAGTAAGTTTTGACAATGACCCGGTCAAGGTGACTTGACATAATTATGGTTTGTCACAAACGAAATACTTGGCTTGTGTTAAATATAAATTTCATGGATGAGTGTGGCGGTGTGCGTATGTGTGCCGGCGTCATGGGTAGTTTTGATTTTCCTTTAACACTTGTTTTATTTAAAGTGCACATAGTTACTTGCCATGTGAGACTGTTAAAGTCTACAACAGTTTGCGTCGGAGTGGTACGTGTGTATTCTTCCCTTTAATTTTGGCGTTATTTACTTGCTCAAGAAAGTTTCTCAAATAATTTTTCATGAAAATTGAACAAATTCAATAACTCAAAAAAAATTGAACAAATTTAATAACTAATAGGATAGTCATTCAAGTAATGATCATGATTAATAACTGCAAAAGGAAAGTCAATATCTTAACTGTATTTTATAAATGAATTCGAGCATTGTCCATGCATGTAATTTGATCAGGTTCAATTCTCAGATCATGAAAGCATCAAAAACTCTAGAAAATCCGAAAAGTTTTAATAATGTTAATAGCAGAGAAGAAAAGGATGAAAAGTATCACATTATCAGTTATGGATGCAGCCTTTAGTAAATTTAAGAGGTTAATCCATTCCCTATTTTTCCTAATTTATCCCCGTAGATCATGGAATAGAACCTGTACCGTCATAATTTGAATCTACAATAACCCTGATAAGTTGAACAAATACTGCAAATATAAAATTATATGAAAATTACGCACTGGTAAGTGGTAAAACAGAGAAAAGAAACTCTGTTATCAATAATAATGATGAAAAAAACCAGTGAATGCACGTTTTGCTGATGTTCCAAACTTTAGTGTAAAGAATTCATAAATCATTTTAACGTGTACTAAATATACACCATTTGGTTATGTACTATTTAGTTTATTAGCAAATGCTCGTCGAGCATTTGATTTATAACATTGCAGTGTCACGGTAAACATATAAAGACGACTGATGGCAAACTGTTAAAGTGGAACCTTCTATCTAATAAAATAAATTTAAACAAAACGTTAAGATCAGATCTCATGCCAACCATTGTTCGGCATACAAAAATTAGAAACTAAAGCATTTAACTCCATGTATCGGTGTTAGGTCGTTTATTCATTTTGTTGCTATAATCGCATGCTTCAGGATTTCTGAAATTTAAATGTAATCAACACTAATCAAAGAGGCATGGAATATACGAAGCGACACCGGAGAAGTACAATAACGAATAGACGACAATATGTATCATCAAATAATTCATTTGGTATTCATTGAATTTCAAGTTGAAAACCTGGCAAAATTGCTTAACAAGCAAAAAACAAAAATGATGACAAATACGTTCAGATTTTCTAGATCTGTAACATATTCGGATTTGAAACATTTGTCCTAAAATCTTTTTCTTCTCAAATTACTTGGCCTGCAAAGTAAGCGGTATTTGGAAATACCATAACAGATGATCTTATTTGTTATCGGCATTGTCCTAAATCATTTAATTTTCTTTTTAATATAAGCGAAATGCAGGATTACAAATCCATGTATTTACTGTCCTTTTGAAATTATTGAAAGTCTTTGCGACGATTCATTAGGAAAAATTAGTATTTTGGGGAGATTTATTATATTTTATTTTAAGTATTTGTTGGTCGGAATTTTTGATTTTAATGCTTTTTTATTATTGACGTGTATTATAAATGCATATTCTCAACTGAGTAATTACTTTGTTTAAGTTTTTGGAGAGGCCGGCTCGAGTGCTCAGCTAAGGAGACGAAGAAATAGGAATAATGCTACACGAAGGTTATCTTGAAGTATATATGTATACGTATGCAATACAGTTACTTAAGAATAATATAAACTCATATTATTTTCATTCCTTTTTTTTACTTTTTATTCATTCCTTATTTGATAGATGTTTATTTATCTTACATTTTCTGATATTACAACCTTTTCTACTTTTATATTTTTAATAGCGTGAATAGCAATGGCTAAATAAGAAAATTAGCGGAAAGTTTTTCAATCATTTTCGTAATATTTTTTTGGTAAGCAAATATATTCGTGCAATGTCTGCACTCTAATGATTGACCACAAAAGCAGAAACTTGAAATGATTCCTTAGTTTATTTACAGCAACCGCGGTATGAATGAAGTTGATTATACAACAAATGAACAGCAAATGTCTCACTCTAATGCAGCTGTTGAGGAGAGTGACATACCAGGATTTGCATATGACAATGTAACTAAACGCTACTACAGAATTCAACCGCAGGCTAGTGGCCCCGTGAGTTTTATTATTTTTGCGATTTTTCAGTATTATACATATGTATGCTAGTGTTGTTTTGGATTCTTGGAAGTATTTTTTAGTTGTTCAAATAAAAAATTTCGTTTTAGAATATTGGATTCCGTGAAAGTGATTTAAGAGGCAATCAACAGCATAATTCGTTTATGGCTGAACGCGAACGATGTTGTGCTAAATCTTTCCCTTCCGTTTCGTGGTTACCTAAAATGATACAGCGGAGAGAAGTATATGGTAGCACTATGTCACGGTTTGCACGTTTAGTTGCTGAAGGAACGTTGCGTGGCGTCCGAAAAGAGCCCAGTTACATTCAGAGAGTTAGTTTTATTCGATTTCATGCAGGTATCATTTTTATATGGTAAAACACATATACCTCTCAAAGGCTAGAAATAGAAAAACACAAGTGACGCATTTTGATAAGTGATTAAACGAATCGGTAGAGTTTAGTTACGAGAAAGATGTTCCATATTATATTTACAGTTCTTCAACGGGTATTGATGATAATTGTTTCATGCAACGAATCGGACTGTTATGTTGGTTCTGAAATCTTTATGTACTTTTAATGTAGGTACGTCAGAGACGTTCAATACTTTTAGGAATTGTACATCCCATCACTGAATTTCTTATGATTACTAGTGTGGATATTATCCATTTTGCTGAGGTAGATATATTAATGCACATATTGATTTGCATAGCTACAAAGCTGAGTACGGATGACAATTCATATTCAGGGATATACCGACATTGAGGCATTGCATTCTTGTCATTATGTAGACATCAGTGATGATGGGAAAACCATCGTTGGGTGTTGGTCGGTAAGAAGGCGGCGTGATGAAGGCTGGCGGGAGACATGTGGTGCTCGATTCATTTGTTTTAAAGTTACTACGGGTCATTATGACAAGACGTATGTTTTTTCTTTTTTATTTTCAACGTTTTCATCACATTTCGTCTGTGTGTGTGATTAACACTGCCATAGAAATGGTTGACTGTGTAGAGTATTGGCAGGGGGATTATCGAAACAGCAATAGCAATTACAGTAAGTTATTATAAATCAAAACCTAAATTTTCCAAATATTCAAGTTTCCTTTAAATAAAACAAATGATTTATAACCAGTTCAACATGTGAAAAAAGACGGAATTCTAGTATGACTACCTTCTCTTATAAGATTATGTAAGGTCGCAGTTGGCGTGTTTTTGATGATTTAGTTGAAAATACGTGGATCTCTTTGTAGGGAAAATGTACGTTGGGGTAGGTTTGGGTTAAAAATTCGAAGCAGTACATACAGTGCAAATCTGGTGAAATCAAATTTAATGGATGTATGTGTCGAGCCGATAAACGACAATGTCACATGCGCATTATACGTTACGACTCAAACTATTGTTACTATGCATAATCGGTTTTCAACTTTAAGTCGAGTTTGCATTGAACCAGTAGCGGAATTTTCCTCCGTTTATGTAAGTTTATAAGATTGGTTCTAGCTGAAGTAGTCAATATTAGTGGGCTTGTGTGTTTAGAATTATATTAATATCTAATTAGAAATCAAACGACGTTAGTGTGTTAGAAAAATTCTATTTAATGCTTGAGAGTACATTTTATCTTGTTTTTAAGGTGCAGTTATGTTGTAGGATTCAGCAGAATTACGTTTACCCTCATATAACATGAGATGGACATGTCAGAAGTATGTGCGAGCAATAGCTTTCAATAGAAATCAAATGGGAATTGGAATTGGTTAGTTGTATTAGTATTCCTGTTTTCGAATGTTCAAAATTTCTAGCTCAGGCTTTACATCCAGTCCAGAAATAAATCATGTTTGAATAGGGACGCTACCGCTTATTAAAGAATGATATAAATCATGATTATGGTATTCAAATTTGATTTTGTTGTTTAATTCCAGAGTAGTGGGAAGTTTTTTTTCTTTTACATGAAAAAGTGGGGGACTCAAGCAATAAAAATATGTAGAGAAATAAATCATCTGTAAAATTCCTATTATGCCCTATTAGTTGAATATTCTCTGTTATGAAATATATGCGAATAACCTTCAGGCTTGGAAGAAAATGCTCTGTTGTTGGACATTTGTACGGAACAAACTATTCGTATCAACAGTCTAGAAAGAGGCGTCATGAGCTTATCTTTTAGTGCGGTATGTTTCAACATCTATTTCTATATGTTTTTCCGAGGTCAAATCCTTATAGGTTCCAGCTTTTTATTGAATTGATCACTGAAAGATGAATAAACTATAATTTGTTCACAAAATAATATCAGTTAATACTTGGTTGATATGCTAGGTTTTATTTTACATTTCCTTTTACGTGTATTTCTTTGTTGTATTTCATAGAACTGCAAAATTTCTTTGCACTTACTATACAATATGGATAGTATATAGATCGTAGGAACTGACGGGTAATGAACTGAGAGTTATAAAAAGCGGAAAGACGATAGTAGCGCATCAAAAGAATGAATTAAATTAAAATGAAATAGAATTTTGGAGCCCACTGTGATCAATGATCGTCATTTAAATTTCCTTTTTTTACAAATTTTGTTTAAGAAAAGAGAAGTTTGACAACTGAATTATACGACAATATTGTGGGATTCTTATTCTGAGAAAGGATAATATATATTGTATTGTTTGGAAATAGTGTCTAACAATATCCAATTTAGATTAGAATTCGATGATTATTGAATCATTTATAGAAATTAATGAAGAGTTTCAGGATGGAAATTTGTTGTTTATGGGTCTAATGGGTTATAATGTAACTTGTTCGGATTTGCGAATGAACAATCGCGAAACTGTTGCGACTTATAGTGATACAAAAAGTGTAGGTTGGTTGAAGACGCTGCGAACAAAGCCTGATATTCTTGTTACGGAAGATCATGTTGGAATTGTAAGTTTTTTCTGAATCTCCAGGTATTGACATATCTTTCAGATTTTTTAGAATAAATAAAGTGAAATTAAATCTTTCACTTTTGTTCTTTTGTATGATTTAGTTTTCCAGTAAGTATATAAACAGAAATATTCTGAAACAATGGGTCCGCCCTTGTACATGGTGGATGCCTCTTTGTGAATATTTCTTTCACGAAAATCCTTTGTTATGATTCTTCGTAAACACATGTTTTTTTACGATACTGGTTTCAGATAAAATTTTGGGATATTCGAATGGTTAAGCCCTTGTTTAGAATTGAAGATAATATAAATCCTTATAATAAAACACCGATGCATCTCGAGAAGGATGAAAGGATCCTCTTCTCAGGTTAATTTTTAAGTTTATTCGACTTCATTTAGAAAATAAATTCTGCATTTGAAAGAGTGATGAAGTGCATCTACCATCACTTAGTAATAAAATAACATTGTAATATTTTCTTTGTTTTGCATAGAAGTCTGTATGCACTGATTGTACGCTACGGTATAGACGAAACATATGTGGAGAAAGTAGTGCGAAAATATGCGTTGAGATATTTATTTAATGCAGATTATTTTTTCAGCTTTTCATGAGAATTTATGTTATCATGGTTTTTAATAAAGATGATCTTAAAAATGAAATCGGCGTAGTTCCTCCAATTTATTTCTTATTTTGCCTCCATAGATGTTTAGAAAACAGTGAGAAATTTGTGGCAGGACATTATAAATAATTTCATTCCAGCTACCTCAGACGGAATTACACGAGCCTGGTCAACCTATAATGGAGAGAAGTTATGTGAATTCCCGAGTCATGATCCGAGGAATTCATCACAGAAGCCAAGAGTCCTTTATGCATCCAATTGGGGTGGTTTCTCCGGTAATGCTGCTATTTTTGTAGCTACTGGAAGTGACTTTCATGTTCATGAATTGGTGCTGTAATAATTTTAAGCCTTGTAAATGCGTGATATGCTTGTTTTCCACTCATATTTCAGAAGTCCTAATTTCTAGTTCTGTTCTAAAGTTGAGCTACTCTTTGCAACATTGATGCTCCACAGTATCATAACTACCAGTTTATAATCGAGACTACCAAAGAATTAGTGCTGTCTTTGACTGATCTATAATCAATAGGTGAACGGAGACAAGCTCTCATCGCATATTTTCTTTTGGTATCATTGGACTTTATATGGAATTTGAATGTTTTTGCAAATGTTCTTTAACACAAAATTCTTAGTACACATAACAATATATTTGTTACATAGCAAATATATATTCATCCGGCGCTAGCCTTCAGTGTATTTCATATTTGATTGTAGAAGAAAATGTTGGCATTGTAAGAAATCTTTTTGGCATCTTGAACGGCGGTTTAGTGAAATTCATTAAAACTGCGTGCATTTCTTCAAGAATGAGAAGTGCTGCCGAATATTTAATGCTATAAATAAGGCAACACTTTATAGGTCTCAAGAATATGATCTTATGGACTGTTTTTTTTTTGCAATTAATGCTACTAATTTTTTTACATCTTGCCGATAAATTTATAGAAGTGTCAGAGTTTCATTACATTTCTACAGGCATTTCATATTTTAAATCTTTCCCACATCTCTATCCATATTTTATATTTTTTCTCTTATCATCTTTAACGATATCGTCTTCAATAATGGATCCGGTCATAGCGGCAAATAACACAATTGTAATCGATGAACAAATCTATGACAAAAGAAAGCGTGCTCATTTCCAAAGTATGTTTGCTGTTTGCTATTTCATGTTTGCTCTCTTAAAATCTCTTTAGCACGTGATTAATCATCTTGATTTATGTTTGGAACTGAACTATGCAAACCAGATCATCAATCGTTACATCACTAAAGTCTGGAATACAGAATCGTTCAATTTAAATTCTTTTTTTTCGTAGTAAAAGAGGGTATAAATTTATAGGACGAACAGGTGACAATGTTAAATACACGTGAATGACTGTGTCATATCTATGAAATTGTTTTGAGTATCATTTTCTGGTGGTAATTTCTACTATCTTATGATTATGCAATAACTTTAACGATAAATTCGAGGAAAAAAGAATTGGTGTGGTTAGTAGAAAAGGAAAAACATTTAAAAGGTATTAAGATCATAATTAAATTGCGATGATTGTTTCTAGAAATTAAATTCTGCTGTATATTTAACATACCTATTCACATAACCTGATTTTATAATAATTAAAATCTTGATAATTAAAATTTTGCAAGGAGAAGGAATTTTGTATTCCTTGCAGAAAAAATAAGGAAGGAAAGAGAGATAGAAATTAAAACTTTGGTGTTAGCGATTGAAAAAGATAAGGAGAGGGGGGAGGGGGGTGAATGATTTATGACTAATGATGATCGACTGGGATGATACTCCATCCCTCAGCAAGCAAACACATCTGGTTGGATAGTTAGTTACTCGTACATTATGGTCCTTTCTCGATTTTGGTTAATAACATTTATCTTACACTTCTCTCAGTCGTTATCGTCATTTAAACGTGAAAATGTCGTTGGATTCCGTGATCGTACAATTATTGATAGCGCAACGAACAGTTTCACGTATAACCAACAAAATGTAATGATTACTTTTACTTCCTTTTTTCTCTGTAAATTGGAATTTTATTAAAAGTGAATAGTTAACTTGATTGTTTTTTGATGAGAGAGAAATAGTTTATGCTAATGTGTGTATATATTGAAGTAAAATTGTAAGGAAAAAAATTTCCGGCAAATTCATTTTAATTTTATACAGAAATAAATGTGATAATAAAGTAGGAAAATAAAAAATGAAAAAGTATACGTAAGTGCAGGTAGAAATAATTATTATATTAACAGCGTTGTAACTCGCAAATGAGAAATATTTACGACAGTTTTCTTAATTTTAAGCAAAAATAATCCTTATAATAGAATGATGATAGATAAAATGTGAAAATAACTCTAAGATATATTAATACTACGTACGAACAATCATGATGGTGAAGTGATAAATAAAAAATAATGTGAAATCTATTTAGTGATTTTTTCATTGCATTGTTTTTTTGTATTTCGAAAATTAAACTACTTGATTAAGCCTAATTATGCTAACACAAGAAAGCAATGCTGCACAGCAAATTTTCAAATAAATATTTCGATAAAATGAAATTTCTTTTCAGGATGATTACTATGAGTACTTAACGGCATGTCGTAAAAAGAACAGCAATATATTGTTTACAAATAATGGTAGAAAGTGCGAAAAAGGTATTCCGGTCGCCTTGGGACGATTCCGGAACGCTGTGAACGAGACAGGGTGAAAGATTATTATGCAAGAAAGGAGAAAGAAAACACTCATCTCGTGCAATTTATTAGACAAAAGAAGAGACTAATAGATTAACTGTTTAGAAAAAGCAAAGAATCAGTGAATGTTATATTTTTTTTTGAAGGCCTACTTATGATTAAAGAGACAATTATCATTCATAGATCAAAATTTTAATTCCAAATATTATTCTTGAAGCTGAAATATTTAAATTTTACTATTTGATATTATGAACTTTTTAAGGTATAAATTTAAAAAATTTATTTTATTTCAGATGGGGTATTTTGGAAGTGGAAACTTTTGATGGCATCGATGAAGTTACTCAAGCATTTGCTGCTGGACTTGTTGAGGGTTAATTTTTTTTATTTTTGATAAAAAAATTGGAGAAGAGAAAAAAAAAGGGAAATTTTGCGATATGAAACGTTTTAGGCACCATTGCCTGCCTTTGTTAGCAATAAAATTTTCGAAATTACCTAACCTTTTTTTACGAATTTTTGAAGTTAGCACATCTATTTTTGTTTTCATAAATTGAAATTTAATGGCACAATAAGAAAGTGAAAGAGGGCTTAATGAATTTTAAAGGTATTTTAACACGACAATTGATAACATATCATTTTCGTAATACAATAAAGGAAATGTGTATTGGCGAAGAAGAATACTGCAAGAAGCTCTTTGATTACTTGTCTAAAAATTTGAGGTGGATCAGTCGTATAATGAATAAGAAAACAGAAATAGACATTTACTGGAAGCAAGTCAGTTTAAAATTTGATTTCAATTATAATTACACCTAAAGTTCTATCATGTAGTCTCTATCCCTGTCAGTATGCGAATATCATTGAAATTTACGGAATTTTTTCTGCTCTTCTCACATTTGAAAATTTAATTTTTTATTTCAACGATATGAATATGTTTAATAATCAACTGACAATGGAATCGTGGTAGGGATTATTTAAAAGCGTAAAATTAAATGATCGGTTAGCATTTTATGCTTCACCTTTATTGCTTGGCCTTTAATTATAGTTTATCATTAATAGATAATGATGAAGCTGAACCACTGTTTCATTTCTTTTTCATTTAAATTTCTTAATTGGAAGAATTAGAGAATTTGAAGATCAACGACTAGTAAGTAAAAGGTGTACTACTTTTTAGGTGAATTTAACATTTGCCCAGCTAACAGGAATGAATTATGGATATTTGAAGAAAGCATCTGACTTGTACAAACCGACTGTTTCATTTGAACTAACACCAATTTAGTAAGTTTAAAAACCTCTAAATTTAATTATAAATGTGTAAACGAACAACGAGTGATTGCTTATGTTATTTTGAGAAAATATTATTAGCAATTTTTCTTTCTGATAGCAAAAACTAGAAATTTTGATTTTAAAAAATCTTGAAAATGAAAGTTTTTTGTTTCTGAAATGATGACGAAAATCTAATTCTTACAGTAGAAAAAAATTAATCTACGATAAAATTTGTTGAAAATTTAAAATTTCTGCTATTTAAATTTTGTTATTTTTATAGCATGATTCAGCTTGCTGGTGAATTCATTGATTTGGGAAAGATATTTGGCAAGAATGAAACTGATGCAAGCCATTGTTCTGGTTTGGTAAAATTAGCTCCAAATAATGCCGACTTATTCATCGCACACGTTACCATGTCCAGTTATGAAACGATGAATCGAATTCTTAAATTTTACAAATTTGCATTTGGTAACTTTTTCCTCATTGTTGCTATAGTTATAGGATTGTGTGATGCATTTGAGTGCTTATATTTCAAATCATTTAAGTTGGAACATTTTTAGGTGTAAAAAAACAAACTTTCACATGTTAAGCCCTAATTTAAAGGTTTTTTAGCTGTCAGAAGAAAGAATAAAAAAAGCAAAATATTTAATTTAAGCTAATGCAATCGTCAAATTTTAGTTCTTAAACATTTTTCATTAGAAAAGATATTGGCTACAAGCGTATATCAAATTATACTAAATGTAATATCACAATTTATTAAGGAATGAAACAATTGCTAAAAATATTATTCTATTACATTATTATTATGTAATATTACTTGTACATTACACGTACAGTATTATTTTGTTATTTTTATATTTTGCTTAGTTAATCACAGATTCTAGAGCATGTACTGTAGATGTATGCTTTGTGTAATGCATATACTACAGTAATACCCGGAACTGTAAATATACGTATTACGATTTATGCTAGTATTTGATACAGTAATGAAATTGCAAATTAAAATATGAAGTGTTATTTATTACAGATAAGGAAAAAGTGCCTGGTTATGCGACATCTTTTTCATCATATCCTGGTGCTCTAAGTTCAATGGATGACTTTGTCCTTGCAAGCTCTGGATTGGTATTAATTATTTTTTATTTTATTAAAGTATTATCATTGTTAATGCCGTGAGAACGATCAGCGTTTGCTGTTAAAAGTTATCGTAACGGTAAGGAATATAAGGGTTGTTTTTAAATTTAAAAGTTTTAATTAATTAAGAATTAATCATTGTTAGGCAATAATTGAAACGACAATAAACATATTCAATCACTCATTATACGACGCTGTTAGAAGTGATCGACAATTGCACTGTTGGATTCGTAGTATTATTGCTACAAAGCTTGCAATGTTTGTAATTTACACTTTTCTTCCTCACAAATGAAATTATCAATTTTTCTGCTCCAAAAAGGACATGAAATAGCACTTACACATATCTTCTTCTACCTTCCTATCGTGATTGTCTGATTAAAATTACTTATTAAACTTTTTTCCGTTTTTATTTTGAATTGCTTAAATCAACTGCTGCACTAGTCGTAATTAAGCCTTCGGAAGAATGGTTTAAGAACAATTCTTTTGTTGTCTTTAAATTAACTAAATTTAATTCATTTATTTTCTTCAAGTATTATTTACATTATTTCAGTACTGCAAAACAATGGATGCAAATATTTGCACGATACAACTCTGGTACCTACAATAATCAGTGGAGTGTGGTTGATTATAAATTATTCAAACCGAAAGAAGAACTCCCAGCAAATAATCTTTTATGGGTTTTAGAGCAAGCGCCGTATGCAATTTTCACTTTCAGTCATTCTCTTTTTTTCCACCGATAATTGCAGTTGATCTCTACACATTTCGATAATCGACGAATAATTTCGATAACTTAAATAAGTATGAAACTTCCACGTTTTAATTATTATTCGAAAATTAAATTATTTATTATGTGTATATATTTAGTGGATTGGTGATCTCTCATGATATGACGTGGTTCCTGAAGAATTACACATATTGGCCATCTTATAACATTCCGTTCTTTGAAACAATCAGTGAAATAAGTGGTTTCAAGCAAAAGAGTCAATTATCCGACTGGTATAAGTGGGAAAGCTGTCCACGTGCTAAAATTTTCAGGCGTGACCATCACAAAGTTACCAATTTGGATAGTTTGCAAAAATTAATGAGGTACTAAAACAAAATTTTTCAAAATAGAATTATTAAAACCTTCCAAGAAAAATCATTGTTGAAGAAATTTAAAATTTTTGAATAAAATAAGAAAAAACATTTTATTTCTTTGAACTTATTACTTTCTCCTTCTCTTTTCAGATACAATGATTATAAGCACGAAGAATTCAGCAGATGTAAATGTGTACCGCCATATTCAGCAGAAGCAAGCATATCGACACGTGGAGATTTGAATCCGTCCAACGGTACGTATGAAATTGACGCAATGGGTCATCGAAATCATGGAACTATCGACTACAAAGTATTATTTTAATTAAAACTTGAAATGATTTCGCCTGTTTATATTTCATCTCATAAAATTCATACCCCCTAATTAAGGACAAATTAGCTAATTATAAATTGTTAATTATGCAAAACTATTTATTTTCATTGCATGATCTATTCTTCTACTTCCATTTTTTACAAGAATGAAATTTCTTTTAGCTTACAATTCAGTTGTTGTGGGTCTTTTTAACAGTGCTAAGAAATACATTTAAATGAAATGGAATGATTTTCAGGGAACAAACCATGAATTGTTCAAGAATCTCCGTTTTAAGGCATGGGGTGGACCGACTTATGATCCTCTTCCTCCCTTCAGGTGATATTTTGCTAAACAACCTGTCATCTGTGCTACTAATTTTTTTTCAACTTTCCTTTCCAATAATATTTTTCATTTAGTAATGAAATTTATAAAATTTTTTAGCTGGTCTACAACAGATATTCAAGCAAAACATTACGGTCAGCCAACAGTGTGGCAATTCAAGGAAATAGAAACAGCATGGGAAACTATCCTACCGTAGTTTCATATATTTGAAAAAACAAAAGGACGATGTTATTGAATTAAAATATAAAATTACTTTTCTTTTCGAAAGTTCAAAATTATAACAAAAATTTATTTTCTTGTTAGCATAGAATGTAGAATGGAAACGGAAATTTATGGAATGAAGAATTTAAGCAATTTTCGAAGATAATGTCATTTTCCGAGCCTTCTTCACCTCTCATGTTATCGTAATTCCTCTGTATACAAGATGAGAGGTGTTAGCTGGTTTTACTTTTCCAATTTTTGGAAAATACACCCAACAGACACTTTTATCATTCATACCCTAGAAAAATTTAAATGACTATAGCATAGAGAATTCTAATGTAATTTCAATTATTCAACATTTTCAGATTCAAATTTTGATTCTATTGGAAATTATTAATTTTAAAATAATGCAAAGGTGTAATTAAATTAGAAATAATTCTATCGCCTCTTCTGATACTTGAAGGTATGATCGAATCGATGTGCAATATCTCATTGTTACTTCTTCTATCCTTTTTTTCCCTGCTATTATTGGGGAACAACGCAATGAAACTGTGTCATTTATCCGTCATTGTCGGTTCTTTCTTTGTTCTTCAAATACATTAAGAAAATGGGAAAAAAGTGATAAAGAGAGGAATCGTTAATTTAATGAGCAACTCTATCAAAGAATTGAATTAATCAGTTTCGTTCTTCACTTTTGAGTTGTTATCAGTTGATAGTAGTGTTGGTGATAACTTTCCTAAAAATGTTTTTTGATCTTTTCAATAAAATAGAATAAATAACAATACAACATTCATTGCTATTATTTCGACACTTAATAATGCATACCGAAAGTACCGTATAGGAAATATCAAGGAATAAATGAGGGGAGCAGTAAAACAAAGTCCGATGAAATTAATCCACTGAGATGAATGATCTTATCGGTTAAATTCTTTCAGTTGGAACTTACGAATGTTTTAATTTTAATCAAACGTTGCATACAAAAAACTATTCATACTACTAATAATAGGAAATTTATAATTTGTGTGAGTAGCAGTAACTCATTTCTAACTAAATTTCTCGATTTCTATCTATTGAAGCTGGAAAATTTTACAATATTTCTTTGTTTTTTAAATCTAATGATTTTCCTAAACTACGAATAGTAAAGCAGTAAAGCGTTGGACTTGTTCAAATTTCTTATTTTACGCCAAATGATTTTTAACAAATTTAACAGATGAACACTAAATGAGTATAAATGCAGTGCGAAAATTGCTAATGACAAAATTGTGTCAGATCAAAAGTACTTGCCGAAGCTACTGATTATTCAATTATCTTAACTCATCAATGACCAAAATCACTGAGATTTCGGCAGCCTGATTTGCAAAATTTTTAAGCAGAACTATCCTGACAATCATTCTTTTTTCCTTCAAAAAAGAATAAAGCAACTGCTTCAGCACATTTCAGTGTTCTCCCTGTATGCTCAACACCAATATTTCCCCAAATCTATGTCTATATATGCATTCTCTGTCTTAACAGGACATTTGTAATCCACTTACTTTCAAATTTACGCTAGTGCTTACACTATATTTTATGATTGTTTCATTCACTGAACCAAAACATTCCCAAAATGTCGGCTTCCTTCTATATCAAAAAGTCGAAAAAGTGAAACTCAAAATCGTGTTTTATTGATAAAAACAGCATATTATTTCCATACACAACAAATTACAGAATTCTATAAATTTGCCGTTTGTCAACACAAGTGATCAATGTAGATATTAAAAATCGACAAACTTGGAAATATTGAAGAACATACAAATTTACACAAATTAAGGATGAATTTAAATTTTAAAAGCAATCATTCCTAAATTTCTTTCCTTTTTCATCTTTTCTTTTATCAAACCATATTTTAAGTCGATTTCAGCCAACAAATGAATAATTATTTTAAAATCATCTTCTTCTACTTGTAAACATTCCCGTAATTTGTTTGGATCAGTGTATTTGGCCAAATACACGATTGAGCACAAATCTGTTAATTGTGCCGCGACGTATTGAATCAGTGCATAATCAGTAGGGAATGAGTCACTTCGTTTAGACGACAAAAAGTTTAATAATTTACCTAAAAATATTGGCAGTTATCATATAACGGTGAATTAACACTGCGACATTTTAAATAATTACAGTTAAGAGAACTGGGTACAAATCATAAAATATAACTTTAAGAAAACCAACTTCCATGCAATGTACCTTTATAATTCCTACATTTAAGCCACCGGCCTTCAACGTCGTACACACAGAGTGTTGCGTCATTTGAATCGTTCACAGTTATTTTACGTGGGACACTTTCCCCGAACAACTGACAATCCTCAGTGCTGTAAATTTATTTTTTGCAGAAAAAGATGTGAAAATGCTCTTTTCTTTTCTGCTAACAAATAAACTTAAAAAGAAATCTATGTTACGATATAGTCAGATATTATAGGAATTTTTCCATCCCATTCATGTCATCCAATGCTTCTATTTAGCATTACTATCATTGACAACAAAATGTAAAACAATATTAAAACAATACAAAACGGTACAAAGATTACAACCTACTTTTTCTGTTCTGTCTTCCACGACGCATCCTGCTTTTGCATGCAAACCCGCAGCAAATTCAGTTTTTTTAGCAAATCTTTCCCCAAACTCTTTCTCTCCTCTACGGACCAGAGTGCCAACTTTTCACCACTTAAGAGAGCAAATAAAATCTGTAAAATAACAAATTCAATAAAAACAAAAAAAAGCTTGCTTCGAATTTCCGAAAAAATTTTTTGCGCAAAAAAGTATATACTGTCATGCATACTGGTACCAAAACAGTAACTTGACCATTACTGTTTTATCATCAGCACAGCTACATCCCCATCCATAAATTTATTTTCGTTAATAGCATAATTCCATTGAGTCATCTAACAAATTCAAAAAATATCTCTCTAAGTGTAGAATTAATTCATAAAAAATCTTACTTTGTCCAAACCTTCCACAACAGTAGTTAAATTCCTTGTATAATCATTTTCATCCAGAATATTCCTAAAGCAATATTAATTAAGGATCGCGATAAAGTGGTTCTAACTCATTTAACCATGAATTTCTTTTTTTGGAACAGAAGACGATATTTTATTTACTGAGGATTAAAACATTATATACAAACAGCATTTGAGACAAACTAACGTAGTACTAGCGTTGTCATCATCCAAACTGTGATTGTTACAATCTTTCAACTTTAATATTGGCATTGCAGCACAAAACAAAGTTCCCGTATTACGACATTGAGCGGCTCTGGAAAGTTTTTCATACATTTTTGGCAGCGCTTTTATAAATCCATCATATGTCTGAAATTTCACATAAATTTGATTCATTATTCATTGAATACATTAAACTTGTCCAACTTCACCCTTAAACTTTCTCACTTTTTCTACAAGTTTTGAACACTCAGATAATTTGCATATTACTCTTTTCTTCTTAGATTCCAGTTGAACTACTCTACTAAGTCCATTTGCTTGAAAAATGCCGACTGCAGTTTATCGATAGAACTGTAAAATCTACTAAAAAAGATGCGCAGGAAACTAACACAAGGTGTCAAAAATTTCATTTCTTGCAAGGATGTCGTAGAGTCCTCAACGAACTGCTCCAAAATCTTAACATCGTTACTTAATGGCTCATGTCCACTACAATACATAGAGTTATGCATCGCCTTTAGAACGGCATGATTTTCAAATCGCTGCAACATACGTTTTGCCTATAAAAAGGTAAATAATATTAGAAACAGGATGAGAAAGTATTAAACTCCACTTTCTCTAATTTTTTAATGTAGTACTACATCTTACTTCAGCTTCAATGTAGAATTCATCATGCTCCAGAAGATTTTTGTTTTTCCGTAACAAGTAAATTTGTCGAGATAATGTAGAGACAGCTTTATTTCCGCTACGATATCCCTTTTTTACAATCATTTTTTACAAAAGAATAAAATAGCACTGAAGATAAAAATTGCAGATGAACATATCTAGATATCTCTTTGTTTTTTTGCATCATTTCTATATTGTGCAACAAGAGGTTCAATTGAATTAAACAAAAACAATGAACGCTTATTTCTGAACGCTTATTTCATTTCTTAGATTGCAGCATGGATAATTTTGCTAGTGTGTGTGTGTGAATACGATTTAAAATAAAATGAAAGAAATCACCTGGTCAGATACCGATTGGATTTTGGCCCTGGCAGATTTAGATACTGATATAAGGAAATCTTTATTTTCTGGTTCCTTGTGTTCCACTGTTTTAGTTAAATTAACTAATCGAACAAGATGTGACCTTAATGAATTATTTTTTCAACTGGATTTAAGAAGCAAGCTTTCTTCTTAATGAAACATGTAAAATGATCGGATTCTAACAAAAAAAGGAAAAGACAGAAAACAAACTTAAATAAAGTCTGGTTGCAAATCAGTAATGGTAAGAACATGTGTCGACTAGCCTCAATAAATTCCTTGAATACCACAGCTGTGGGTTTCACAGGGGTTAACAGAGCCAGTGATATGGGTCGCTGAAACTGATTGAACATTATGTTTGAATACCTCAATCAAATGAATATCATCATTCATCACTCTAATGATACACCGTGCCTTCGACAACAAGGAACTAGAAATTTATACGCTATCAAATTTACAGAACTTTTATCCAGGATTCTTTGCCCTGCTCTAATCAGGATGTATTAATCGCTAGGAAAATTCCATTTATAAAACTTTATAACACTATAAGTAATCTAACAACCTGAAATGCTCGGGCGTGCAAATCAAGCAAGGTTGAATAATGAACACATGCATAGATGGCCATTTGTTGATTGTAAACTATCGTACTGGAACCATTAACTACTTCGGCGCTCATCAACCAAAGAGCAACACTATCCATGTCAAGGTGTGGAATACGAACATGACCAGGATATGAATATAGTGGTCGTGGACCTTGTGCCTACAGAGGAGGCAGAATGAAACAAACTACATATTTAAAATGCCAAGGTACACAATCTGAATAAATTAAAAATATAAGCTTCTGAGTTTCCGGATAACACAAATTTAATTTGTTTTGTTTTATATAAATTTCAACCTTTTTTGTCAAACTTTGCTCAATAGTATACCCAACATATAGGCATAACATAGCATGAAGTATAATGAAATTTGGTACTTCAAACTCTATTTCTACCCCAAACAACAATCAACAACACTAAATTTCAGAAACACATTTAGAAAATGTTGATTCCATGAGTGAAAAAAATAGGGCCCACTGTAGAAACTGAGCTTGCAATCTTGATGAAATCCATGAAAAGCGAGATCGTCAAAAAAACAACCTGACAAAATTCAATTACAGCGAAAACAGCTTCCGGGCAACAGGTCATCCGATGCCAAGGATCCACACTGCGTTTGCCCCAAACAACGGCCTCATCCACAGCACTCATTTTTTTTCAAACAGCTCACAAACCGCAACTGAATTTCCACAACTTATTATAATATTTCCACTATCTGGAGAACAATAAAAATCTCGCTCACACTACCGGAATTTACAACATTTCTACAATATATGTCTCATTCCATTGCACAGATATAGATGGATATAAAATCTGTAAAATCTCTTAAAAATCCACCTTAAGTCTCCATATCCTCCGTCCATCCGCATAAATTCCTCTTCTTTCATCAGCTTTTCTTTTCCTCAACCATAATAAGAACCATCTTGCAAGTATATAACTGCAAAAGCGTCATGTTAAAGAGTATCTTCGGATCAGATAATTTAACTTCGCCTTATTAAGTTGAAATAATCATCCTTTATCGGTTATAACACTCGGTTTCTAACAATTAAGAAATACATTTTTTGGATAAACATACACGAAAGTACACACGTTGGGTCTGTGATTTCCATGAATTGTAAATGATGAGAAAAACTTTGCTTGGAAACTTTTATTACAGTCATAATTTTAACATAAAAATGCAAAACCTGTCAAAATAAAATCAAAACCTTGAGGGATAAATATACTGACAGTGAAAAAACTGTTAAAATAAGATCAAAAACATGAAAGGAAAAATACACTATCACAGCCGCTTTAACAGTTATATTTTCCGAGAAACAACGTTCTATAAGAAAAGCCAGAAAAAAAACTATGGAAAAATGTAACTCGACCACAGACTACTGTTAACGGAATAAGATTTAAAACCATGAACCACACGACAAATAAATGAAAACAGATAAAAACTATCACAATAGTGCTTCTAGAAGTAAAATACTGCATAAAAAACAAAACAAACACTGAAAATGAAAATCAAATATGAATTCGCTGAACACACAACATCTAACACATAAATAACCGTCTTTGAGATACAGCAAATCTTAATAACTAAACATGTAAATTATCGAATTTCATTGTTTTATTACTGTAATGTACTACTTTTCCAGTTTACTACATCTATTCGCTGGAAAATGCCAGAATCTTTTTGTCCTTATTATATTAGCTACACACATTTTCAAATGATTAGTTCAAACATTATAGAAACAATATTATTACACTTTATTAATTTATTTTCTTTAGCTAAAAGAATGCACGATGAAAAAATCACATAAAACACCCGGAAAGACGAAAGTATGCATAATCCGTACGAGAAAAATGGAAAGAATTAAGTTGTAATAAGAAGTAGACGCTCCACAGGGTTCATTTATCAGCGCATCTCCTACGTATTCAGGAATTTCATCTTTGTTTATTTCTTGGCAGTAACCGAGCTTGTCGTGCAAGGGAAAATGTCCTGAATGGCAGATTTCTTCACATGGTGGGCAAATGATTATTCCCTCACGTAGCCAGCCATTTATAATCTGCAAATGCTAAGTGAACAATAATTGCACTATTTAGAAAATTCCTTTCAGGAGAATGCCATATCAAGAAAGGTAAGAAACTTCCGTTGTATTTGAAGGCGATTCGCCGCCAGCTTCAAAATAAAGGTTACGAGAAGTACAAAAAAACCTTTGTACTGTAAATAGAAGGTTTAAACAAAAAGGGACTCTTTCGAAAACTACCGATTAAGAAACTACTTAAGTACTGACTAATGTAATAATTTAATACTTTGTAAACAGAAAAAAAAATAAAAAAACCTTTCGAATATGTACATATTGACCAGTAAAATAACACGGATAGAAAAAACTTTCATTGAACAAACCAATATTCAAGCGACCTTCACTACATTCGTACTAAAATTCAGGCAGAAACAAGTATGAACCAAGCTATTTGAATCTTAAAGAATGACAAACCATTTTTCTTTTATGCAAGCCACCACTGAACATGAACTTTAACTAATCGGTAAGTAGTTTCTACCAGAAATATTAAAACAGAATTATCCTCCTAAATTGAAACAGCAAAAATTCACCTCATAACACCCAGCTTTATACTGAAGAAATGTCCGAATACGACCACATTTTCTCTCAGTCCACAAAGTCGCAAAATCGAAACATTTTGACCGATTACCATATACCTCTAGTATTGAATTTGTTTGAACGGGTGAAAAATTTCCATCCAATTCACATCTGCTATCACGGCGTTCCAATGAATTTGGTGCTTTCCACTCAAATTCCTATATAAAACTAACTGCATCAAAATCACTGATCCTAATTTAATTTTTTGCTAATTTGTTGAGCAAAGAAACCATAATAATACTATATATTTCCGCATGCCACAGTTAATATTTGAGAGTATGAATCGCAAATTTCTTAATGATAAAATATTCAGCCATTGCTTAATTTTTAGTATAAGTAATCAATATTTAATCAGATTTTAAAATTTTAAATCATTTTTCAAGGAAAAAATTTTTAAGCAAACTGTAAGGAAAATGATAGATACTTAACAAGACCAACCATAGTAATAAAAATAATGAACATACCTGGTTATACGGGCAATAATCGGCAAGTTCCACGGATCCACCATAGTACATGGCGCTGTTGCCCTGTACTTCATCCAAATAAGCGAAATTACGATATTCCACTGGTAGTGGTTTTTGGTAAGGCACCCAAAATTAGATTATATAACAAATCCCGACAATCAAGATCTCGTAAATTTAATGCCAGCATATTATGCATATTTCATGGTCCTTATTTGCAAAACATATAAAATCATTGCAGAATTAGAACCGCACTGGTAAAGCCGGACCAGCAAACTAAATTTAGGAACACTACTGATTTCTTAAAGAAGGAAGAAGCAAGAAAAAGCTAGTAAGAGCTATGGATTCCTTCTTATTTATTTCTTTTTTAAAATTAGTTCTTTTTTTGTAAACAAAATAACATACCAAATTGCACAAAGCTAGTGAATCTCGTTGTGCCGTACATCTTGTTGTCGCTAATGAACGTTTCCCATCATGTTTAATTTCATCACAAAATGGTGCTAACAAAAGGTTTCTGGAAGCAAAATATGTTTCAAACAAAATTTACTGTGACCTTTATAAAATAATAAATAAAATCATCCTTTTAAAAATCGTTCCTCACATTACCTTAGTTATTCTACAAATAAAAATTAAGCAGTAAAGTAAAGGAATCATATCTGAGCCAAAACTACATGTTCAAGTTTTACTTCCCATTCTTTGAAATAACAAAAGAAGAAAATGTGCAACAATTTTCTTGTAACAAAGATGCAGCAATGTAAATTTTGTCGGAAATAAAAACCACTGGCAGGAGCTCACACGCAAGTTCAAGAAAAATAGAAGGTAAAAACGACTGGAATCTTGGGCTTCCTTCGAAAAACTTTATAACGTTCGAAAGAAGGAGTGTGCTGTATTTTCTATTTGGAAGCCTTACTTTTCTCGTCGATTTCGGATCCATTCGCCACAACTTTTTTTCGCAAACTCGCAACCAAGATGATGACCCCAGTGAAGTTCCTCAGCTGCACTAAAACGATTTACATTTTCAATTTTAAAGTCTATGTGTTTCTCTTCTTTACAATTAGTGGCACATCCAACGAAAGTATTTGTGTCGTTTAAACAGCACCAAAAGGATAGAATACTCAGAACGAATTTTTAATTTGCAAGGATCAAACGATTCAGGTATGATGAAGTGTCAACGAACCTTTTAGTTGTAAACCTAATTTCTAACTGCGTATTACTGTTAATTAATATTTTCATGCTGCACTGATATTTAAGTCAAACCAAACTCAACCTGTAATTCGCTTTATACCACCCACTGTCCTCTAAAAGCGCAAATGTTAACCGAGAATACACCGGATTTTGCGTATGAGTACCCGTCATTGCTTCATTCTGGAATGTTACATAGAGTATGAGTTGGCTAATTTCGAGCACTGCTATTGGTGCGGGTTACTGATTCCAAAAAGTACTAGAATTGTTATTTGAAAACTTGCAAGTTGTATACACTAGAAACAAGTCTTACAACAAAACTGCCAAAAAAGGGTTGGCGACTCTTCCAAAAATCTAAAATTCGAAAGCGTAAAACAAATTCTTAAGACGTGCAAAAACCCTAAAATATTAAATACTACAAATCTCAACCAGTTACTGCGATGAAACACAATAAAAAAAGAAATTTAATTTCCGAAATCATTAAGTTTAAATTTTTAATGTGAAGAATACTCTATATCTACGAATTTACTTCGAAAAGACGCTTTTCCCAGTGTGTAAGCGCGGTACCATCACCACCTTGATTTTCCAACTCAGCTCCTTCCAAATCCAAACAATTGAAATGCAATCGAGCTTCCTGTTGTACACGTGGTGTTACCATTACGTGTACTGGATGCGGTGCCTGTAAAAAGCCGCCTCTCTCCTTTCTCCAATCAAAGAATCACCGACTAATGTCATCAAATCTGCATAATCAAATGTCATACAGTTATGCCATCTTGACCTATTCCACTGTGCAACTTCATGATTCCGATGTTACACTTTCCAGTTTTTATATAATTTTTACCGTTCCTTCTGCTGTCCACCAGTCATTGCGTATAATTGTCTGAATAGTACTAGGATCCCAATTATAGTAGCCACGATCTTTATTCAACGAAATGGGTTTATTGTAACGATTTCGTCGTGTTCGCGGATTTCCATTATCATCGCGGAAGAATGCATATAATCCGGCGGAAAATCCCAGAGCATGCAAAATCTCATGTTTTACCGTCGAGAGTAGTACTTCACGATCGTGTAGTGCAGTTGAAAGCGCATTTGGACATAAATTAACGTGTCCAGCGATTGGTCTGTAATTTTTAAAATTACTTAAATTTAAGGATACTAATATGAAAGTAAGGTAATGAAGAAAAAAATGCGCGGTGCAATTGATATTTAGCTCTAATATCACTCTCTTCTCCTCCACTTCTATCCTCATCCAGTCTCATTCATGAAGCTAAATATATAAATTCGAAACTTTTCTAACTTCCCTTACTACTCCTAAATATCTAAACTTTCAACCGCAAACTAATTAAATTCATTAAATTAATTGAAGAGAAAATGAAATGGTCTTGCCTGTCGAGATCAGCTTCTTGTTGGCAGTGTGCTGCATATGCTACTGTATCAACATTTTTGCAACGTTGTGACAGTACTGCAGAAACATAAAGGAGAAAATCAGTATTTGGTACACCAACTCCATCGGGGGGTCCCGTAATACCACAATTTTGGGATTCCGGTGATGTGCAGTACCGACACTGCTAAAAATAATAAGCACTAAGATATCACAATTAGTTAAGTAAATGTTTCTTTCCTACCGAAATAAGAAAAAAGCAGATAAACGAATGGCGAATTTTAAAAATAGTTAATTTGATAAAAAAAAGTGTATAGTATTTTATTATTAATCCTTCTATCAACAGCTTATCATATACACGTCACTTGTGGATCGAAAGATCAATTAATATGATTGTCTCTACAAATAATGATGTCATATATGGCGATGATAAGGAATGTATGATCAGAGCTTATCAGTTGAATGAACTTACATACAAATGTTCATCGGGAATGATTACTTCACCACAGCTTGTCTCTTTTTTACAGCCTAACACGCATGACTGTCGTTTCTCGTATACACGCATATAATACAGGTTTGATACGCATTTTCTAAGAATTAAATTTCGTTTTGCAACAAATTTTTATTCCATCCTTTTTAACTTCAATTTTTAAACAATTTAATTTCCTTCCTTTTTCAATTCTAATCTTTCATCCTAACTTTTTCCTTCTTTTCTCATTCAATTGATAATTTTTACTGTTATATTAAATGTTTGAAAATTTTTAACTTACTGTTAAAGTATACTAAAAATATTACGAGATCTGTCTGTGTTATACTTTTCATAACCAAATGGTAGTTTTTATCATTAGTGATAGCATGATAAAGATAATGATGATGATGATGATGATGATAGAAATTATCATTCATTGCCATTTACTTTTAATTCTTCATAAATTCTTGAATTACATAAAATATCCGTGGAATAAGTATTTTAGTAAAAAAGAAAAATATTTCATTCCTTCCAGCCTTTTTCCTCTTTTCAAATCTAATATTCTTTTTCATTCTACTTTAAATTTAAACTTATATAGACTATTTTGATTTATTCAAATCTATTTAGTAAAATTAATATACCTATTAAGTCGTATTGGCATAGTTGTTGGACGTACTGCTAAAGCCGTATGCCAATAATTTACTGCTTCCGGTAATAGAGATGTCTGGAAAATAAATACTATACTGAAATGAATAATCGGATTGCAAAGCAACGCTTACGGTACAATATCTTTGTAAGCGGTTGTTGAACCATCTAGAATCTCTCTACGAATAAATGTTTATAAAATTATCCGGCAAAACAATTCGCTGTAAAACTCTAAAGTTTATGGTACAAAAAGTTTATTCTATTATTACCGTTATTCCTGTAATCAAATACAACACACCTGTTTAGTCTTCTATTTCATTTTACACAACATAAGTTGTGTTCTCATCTCTTATTCATTTTTACGGTTAAATTTTATAACTATTTTTGTTTTTTGAAAAGCAGTTGTTGTGGATCTTCTCGTCAGTTCATTATTTATTGAAAAATGAGGTATACTTTATAACTAACTGGGAAATTTTCCTAATTTACCATCCTTTTATGAAACATTACTTCATATTTTGATGGTATCTCACAAATAATTAATTACAAAATGGAAAAAGTTCGTTCCTTTTTAGAAACATAAACAACCACTAAATGATCCTTTTTCTTTTCTTTGTTTCTGCCGAAAGAGAGGATGACAAGACATTAGAAGATTCGCCCAGTCCTATTTCATCCTAACAGTACTCATTACTCATTTACACTAATTACGTGCTTTCGGGATTTTATCTTATCGATTGATTTAAATGCCTTGACCTACCGGAGATAATAACCAAAAAAAACTAAATGTGTGAAAAAAGTGCCTATATGTATATATATTTGTTCTTCTAATCTCTTAGATTTCAATTATAATCTTCCTCTTCATCAAAACTAACATTAATAAAAAAATTCTACGAATCCGTGCAATTCTTCTTTCAGGGAAAATTAAAATTTAAGAAGAAAATACTAAAAAGATGATGAAAATAGTGTGATAATAATAACAGAGTTACGCGGGAACATGAAACAACAAAAGAAAACTCTGAACAGCAAGTGTTGGATTAATTATAAAACTTACATTTACAAAGTATTGTATGTTTTTCGTCAATCTGAAATCAAAAACGATGTTAATAGATTGAAATAATTAATTTTCTTCTGTTCAACTCAATTTTTGCATAAATGAAATGAGAGGTGGAGACTTTGCGTTTCCAATAATAAATTGTCTTATAGAAATTGGCTTTTTCCCTTCTATGAGTTTCATATTACTTGAAAATATTTATTGATTGTAGTCGCTCATTTTACAGATTCTAAAATTGCCAAGTATTATTGAATGATAAGGTATTTCTGAATACTTTAAACGTAAATCGTACAAAGATATTCAATGCAATACAGTCACGACGAGCCGTTTGATCTTAATTAACTAATCCTAATTGACTCTACTTAATCCACAGTTCGATAATTCGTGCGTGATATGAAAGCTGAAGACTATCAATATGCCTTACTTGTCAATACTAATTCTGTCATAGTGAAGATGAATCCTTAATGGTCGGAAGACATCGTTATCTACATTATTTACGCCATTTACGTCACGTATCTTTCGAAATCTACCACTACCACCTTCTTCTATATCACTGTCCATGAAATCGAGTGGCACATCAAAGACAATATCATCGACATTTGGTACCTGTAAAAAAGTTGAAAATTCGAAGATACACAACACAACAATTTAATCAGATTAAGGTGAATAATTAATTTTTCTTTTACATCAATTGGCATTATACTCAACAAAAAAAAATTCTTTATAATTAATTAATCTTAGCTTTAATAATCACTTCCTCTACCAACTTTTTTTTTGACAAAAATTTGAAAAAGATGAAATAAAATGAAAATGACTGTTAAACTAATGAAAATAATAGTTAATTATGGTAAAAAAAAATTTCAAAATACCTTATATGAACATACAGCACCATTTGTGGTTAAAATTATTGCCGAAAATATCATCCAAAATAATATATTCAAGTTTGGACAAATAATAATAACTACACAGTGTCTGATATGAAAATTAATTTCATATTGTTGTTGTTGTTGTTGTTGTTTTGGTGTATATTTGCTGCTACTTAGTTGTATACGATGACAATTAGAAACGATCATAACAAGTAATAATAGCAATAATAATAATTTGTAGCTACAAGTAATAGTAATACTTAATATTTGTCCACTTTTACTGTTATCAGTTACGGAAGTTAAATTGAAATGATAACAGTGCGAATGTTTGGAGATTGTTTTAACAGTGGTAGTAGTAGCTGTTGTTGTTGTAATAATAGTAATAGTAACAGTAATAATGATAGAGGCAATAGTTTTTGTAATAATGTTGGTGATAATTAATTGGTAGTAATTAATCGCAGTATCAGTAACGGATTTTGTACGTGTGGAAAAACAGCATTAGTATTAACAGATGGAGAGATGATTTCTTTTTTTGATCCCACCGTTTAGACGAAAAGGAAGAAAAATGAAGGAGAAAGGAAGCGGAAAAAAAAGATGGAAAAGAAGAGACCGAATTTTTCAGTGACCGTTTCAATTAAATTTCATGATGTCATTATCAGTCGTTCAATGTATGTACATATATTAGTTGTCAGTTTTATACATTGTATATATATCACCGATCTGAATTTATTCATTACATTTGCCCCTGAAAATAACCAGTGAAATATATTTTTTAATGTTTAATTTATTCATTTCAAATATTCTCATCAATTCAGAACAGTTGTTTTCGTTCGAAATTTCAAAAGCCAAGACCAAATTTGAAAATTAATATTTATGGAAAAGAAGGGAAAGAGAAGATGATAATGATAGTGTGAAAAGAAAAAGAATCAATACAAAAAAGAAAATCAATTTGAACAATTTATAAAAGGAAATGTGAAATGGAAGAAAAGAAGAAACAGTCATACATGCATGTCATATAATAATTCTAATAAATTAAACAATTGTGATATTTTTTCACTTCATATTAGAGATATTATTAATAAAACTAATACAAGCCTACCTTCCTCACTCACTAATTCATTTAATTTCATCGTGAAATTTTTTGAAATACCGAACGAATTATTCCAAAAAGAATATTACCGTAAGACTCTATAAAAAAACACCACAAAATGAGCCTAAGAACGACTTTTCTCCCATTCGCTGCCTACAAAATAATCATTTGATCAAAAAAAGAAGCTCCAATTAAGCCAGATGGGCACGATAATCACTAAGGCACGTGTTGCGTAGACGTGAAATTATAAAATAATAAATATCAAATTATATTTGAATGTAAATAATAGCAATAAGTTAATGGCATTTACGTCACAACCTTTTTATTTGTTTGTGTGAAATGAGCATTTTTTGGTGAATGAAAAATGAGATTCTTATGAACTGAGCTTTCCATTCATTTCTTAGAAAGAAATTTTAAACAAAAAAAAGATGGCATCACATTTTTTTTGAGAGAAATACGGTAGAGACAGGATGATACGGTAATTATTATAATACTTTTGGGTGGTACGGTAATTGCTATAACAGTTGGGAAGATATGTGAATATTATAGTTAAAAAAAAGGACTTACAATTAAAAAAATGTTTTTTTTTCTTTGCTTCTCAAATTTTTTCAGTCACTTAAATCGTTTAGACAAAGAAAAGGAAAAATTCATGAATGATGGAAGAAGTTATTTGAGGAAATAGTTCCGCATTTATTTTACTTATGAAAAATAAAGAGCACAAATGAATGAATTTCAATCATCTCATCCATCTCCTTTTCTTGGTATGCCAGGTGAGCATCAGAAATTGATCAATACGAGAAATCGGAACAATAACAGCCGGAAAATTTTCGACCGTTCCCTTTTGTATTCCTTGTTCTTTCCCTATCCAATAACTGTTAATTGAAATTTGTGAAAATTTTAATCTCATTCATCTTCATTTTCTTTTATTTTATAGTACAATAAAACCCATAATAATTCTATCTGAAATTTGAATTAACTCTACTTCGCACGCCTACCAAACTGATCCATTTATTTAACTTCCTCTCAGCCTATATTACTCTTATTTCATATCCCTTAGACATCGTAAACTGATTCTCCGCGTGAGAGTGCTCGGCTTATTTACGTATATGTCCAAGGCCCAACAAATCGATTCCTTGTTGGACATGCCCAGCATGTCCTATTACTATCTCATATCTTGCACGCTTAGCTAATCAATTCTTTTGCAATTCATTGGACATTCCTTTGTTATAGGGAGATAGTTAACCTATTGACCTTATCGGACAACTCCTTGGCATGCATTATCAGTACGTGTCATATCGGCGAAGGATAGATGGGAAAGACGGAAGGGGGGGGGGGGTGACAACACATGAAAAGATCGTCGCGCTGATAGCAACCACGCCATTGTGAAATCTGTTGAACCAAACTAAAATAAACAATTGCCGCCGCATACACACACACACAGAGAGAGAGAGAGAGAGAGAGACAAGGAGACAAACATATATGTATTATGTAAATCCTCAAATGTCTGCGAGAGCTCTGAAAAGGTTAACAATGAGAAGAGTGTCACCTTTCATGTGAACTTTATTGTACTATTCCTATTCTATTCATTTTCATCACAATGTAAATTATTCCCAACGACTCGATTTATAATAATAATAGTTAATAACAGTAATTAATAATAATAGTAATTAATGATAATAATAATAATCTAATGGAAAAGTAAAATAAAATAACTTATTTTTTCCAAATATAATTTTCCTCCGTTTCCTTGCTGTTTTAGTGGAGCAATTAATCAAATTTTACCAAATATTTGCATATACTTAATAAGTAATCGAATATGAATATCGGAATTTGTCAATTAGCAAAAAGAAAAAGAAATGAAAATGGAAGGGAAACAATGAAGAATTTATCGGTTGTGGAGGATGGTTGTTTTGAAAATTATCACTTTAATATCAATTAATTGCCCGATATTTGATGGATTGGATCAGTCGGTATTGATTGTCGTTATCAGTGATATCAGTATGAGTATGGCATCGCTAATTACTTAAAATACTTTTGATTTGCTGAATGAAACAGTAATTCTTAACTCTCTCATATAAGTTAGCGATTTTTTTATGCAAAAATTGAAAAAGTAACGCAAAAAATGAAATGAATAAAATGATTTTAGACGAAGTCAGACATTAAAGTTGCAAATACACAACAAAATGTAAGAGGCGAAAAGGATGAATTTGGCGAATTTTTAAAATATTATAAACAAGCAGACAACCCCTCAGGAGCCCTCTCTGTATGTGAGCTTCTCTTATTACAGTTCCATTAATTAATTAATTATTCTTAAATATTTGAGTTGGCTCATTGAAAATTACAGCTAAATGTTTAACTTTTAGTTTCATTAGGTCTATTTCCGTCAAACTAACAAAAAACGACGAAAAAATGTTATAAGTTTTCCTGAATTTTTTAATTCGAAAAAGTCTTGTTTTACAATAATATTTAGCATCTAACTTGAATAGAACTGAATGCGATAAGTGAAAGATCACTTCCGGAATGCAATAAATTTTTCCTGTGTAGGCGGAAAGTTTCCGGGGAGAGATATGTTGGGAGGGGGGAGGGGAGATTGGGAAATAAGTAAAACTAAATTTGATTGGAGTTTGAATAATTTAAGACTAAATTTGCATGCAATACAACTGATGCAGTCAGGACAATTTTGTTACAACAGGAACAATTAAGTCCAAATGTTTTATTATTAAAGAAAAAATTGAATTCAATTAATTAAATTTATTTTAATGTTTGAATAAAGCAATATTAAATCTAAATTTATCATTAGGAGAAAGATCAGATATGAATTTCCTGTCATTACATGATTTGAGATTCACCTGTATCAAAGTTATAGGTAAATCTTAAGTTTTCATAGAAGTTCAGAGAGGAATATTGCCTTCTGTCCGGTTGAACTTTGAATCATCGAAATAATCACAAAACAGTTAACAGTGCATGAGAGTTATTTGCCCTCTTGAAAAAGGCTTTCCTGGTGACCTTTGTTGAGAGTGGAAGTGGATAGTTTTCAAAATGTGAGGAGAAATAGATCGCTTTAGTTTAGAAGAACTGCTTGGCTGAAGTTAAACAATTTAATTAATGAATGGATCGATGAAACAGAGCCGTTGAAACGGTAATGTTCGAGGAAGCTTGCTCTGTACAACCTTTTGCATGACAGTATCTGCTACACTATCTGTCATGAAAATGCTGCAAGTTGTAATCGACAAATCCAGTTGTACTCATAATTCTGGATCCGGTTTAACTTACTGCAAACATGGGAGGATAAAATAAATTGATGGATTTTTTATTTTTTCGGGAGAATACTAAGTAGTGAAACCAAACCTTAATCGATTAGAGTAAATAATCGGTTTATAAAAAATGGATAATAACGGATAACTCGGAGAGTGGGAAAGCTAAATGTGGACAAATGCTTAATTTATTAGTAATTAATTTAAAAGTAGAATTTGCGTGAACAGAAAGAGAAATGAAGAAAGCGCTGAGGAACAGAAACAATTTCGGTAATCGTATGTGATAATTCGAGATCTGATTTAAATTATAAAAAAAGTTAAAAAGATCGTAGACAAATTAATAAAAAATAAATCGAAATTTTAATTAAAGTATAAACAAACGTTGCAGGAAAAATTAAGCGATAATTCGAAATCTGATTTAATTTATAAAAAAAGAGGGATAAGATCAGACGGAATGGATGATTATAGTCCTTTTCAAGAATCACAATTGACGAGGTATTTCAACTTAACAATATCACAATTAATTGATTAATTCGAATTTACCAATATCAATCACTGATAATACTAGCTAGCTAGGAACTAATCATTTGATCAAATATTTTCAAATATTTTTTAAATTCATTTTGAAATGCATATAATTACAATACATTTCTTCCTTTCATATGTTTTAGCAAATTATTCTAATTGCTTTTTTATTTTTAGGGAGATTTTAAAATTGAAAAAATTTCATCTTCTAAAATATTTACCGCAAATTATATTTGCTTCACTTTTTTTTCTTTTTAAAAATTTTATGTGAAATAGTGGAAGGAGAAGAAAGTGCTGCATATGTGTGGGTGTATTACAGACCAAACAATGCGATGAACAACGGTCGGATCGAAAATACAAATACAACAGCGCCCGACGGGTTTACAGCGTCAGCCAACAACGTTAGCGATCAGAAATTGAGGAACGAAAAAATTTTGTAACATTTCATTTCTTCTACTTCATTTGAGAGTTTTTCTTCTCCAATGCTTACATATCACTTTAGCGCACGTCTGAATGACAAGCTATTCCATCAAAGAAATTCAATTAAATGAATAATTTGAGTAATTTAAATTGCTGTTGCCTCACTTCAAAGTGTTTAACTTATACTTTGAAATATTGGAATTGGAATAAATTATTTTAGTTCATCAATAATTTGTATGCCATTGTAAATTAATTAAAATAACACTTACAATTATTAATTCTTACATCAGCACTGTAACCGAAAAATGACTAACATGAAATATTTTCATTTTTGAATTCATTCAAAAACTCTACTAAATGATATAAGCTAATAAAACTAAAATTCAATAGTAGCATAATATTTAGAATATTCTAAAATACTTCACGTCAGCAATAAGCTTCAACTTTCGTAACAGCGACGTGATGGATGAATTTGAATTCTTTCGGACGCATCTTCAACCTCAATTTTAAAAATTTTTTTTATTCCTCTCCTTCTCTCCTTCACTCTCACTCTCTTTCATTCTGCCTCTCTTTGTGCAAGAAATATTTCGTTGTGCGTAAATTATTGATCCCAAACTTAAAAAAAGAACGAAAAAGTATTCCTCTATCTTTTTCTTCTTATTCGATCATTTTATTTTCAGCAATTTTAAAATTAAAATTTCTTGAATAATAGGTTTTTTCATTGTAACTATAATATCAAACAAATTTTCAAAAATTGATTTCAATAATTTTTGGTAGATTTGCAAGCAAGCAAATTTCAGCAGTACGTTGTCATCGCTTGAGATCGGATCTGAGCGCAATCCTCAAGGGACTCATAATGTGATCATTGGCTTGGTAGTTGCGATTAGCATAATTGTTTTCCTAATTATTGTTATCAATTGTTTTACATTTCGTATTTACTTGAAGGGACTTAAAGGTAAAAATTTGCTTCTTTCCTTTTTTTTGCGAAAAGAATTTCGTTAAAAATATTTTAGAAATTTCGTAGAAAAAAAAAATAAAAAATTGTATGTTTGCCTTTCTGCGAAAAAAATTTTTTTTTTCAAAAATACATTTTATATGATCGCTGCTAACAATTACGTCCAAAAACAGATGATCAATCACTTCAAAGTGATAACAGCGAATCGTCGAGTAGTAAAAGGACGTATCGATAACGCGCTGATTGCTCACGTTGTTTTCCGTGATCTCTAGCTGTTAGGATGGGTGTTATTTAATTATTTTGAATTGAATAACTCATTGAAGGATTTTTCTTGACTTCACTCTCAACTGTTCTCGTTTGTTTTTGCTATGTCACTTTGGTTCATTTGCGTAATCTTTTCACTTTTGATGTAAATCTTTCTACTCTCATGCAATGCTTATTGTAAGTTAACAATTTTATGGCGTACAACTTGTAGTAAAATGATAATAATAGTAATAAAAGTTAACTCTCACTGAAATAATTTTCTTCTCCTGCAAATTAAATTTTCATACGGTTAGTGAAAGATGATTGATCTATAAAAGTTGTAGTTAAAAAAGGAAATTAAACAAAAATTTTGACTTCTTTTTTCCATCTTTCATTTTTATATTTTAATGCAAAAAGAACAAAAAAAATATCAAAATAAACGAAAATTTGAAATTTTCCATTGAAAGATGTGCAAATTAAAAAAATTTTGCATAGTAAATTTTATTTTTAAAAAAAATAATTAAATAATTTAAAAAGGTTCATCATTGAAATACATGAAATAGACTGAAAAAAAGGAGCGGAAAAAATAAAATATGCCTTCTTGTGTTTTTAAAAATATAAATTTAATTATGCAAAATTCATGTCACTCATCCCACATTCCATCCTCAACTTCTTTCTGTCGTTTCAATGCATCTCGTTCCCTGCAAGCACATTAAAATGACAGCAAAATTCGGTATGACTTAATTAATGAATTGACCAACTAATGGCACTGCGTTAGTAATTTGTAATATATTTTGATCAATTAATTGATTAATCGATGTAGAATTAGTGATTTGTTAAGCAATTAATAATTAGTAAGAGACTGATAGAAATGAAATATTTTCCAGCGCTCTACCTTCTTTCACGTTTTGCTTCTTCCATGAATTGTTGAAATTTTTCCGCTTCTTCTTCCGGCACCCAAGCATTTTTATCCGGCACTCGTGGATCTAGTTCATCTCTCCAATCGTCTATAAGTCGATCCAAATCTTTTTCCAATTCATTAATTCTTTCCACGTACAGCGACATTGCCTCATCTTTTGATAAACATAAAATAAAAAAAATGTATCTTCAAAACTTTCAAAATTTTGCTTCAAAATTTTCAAATTGAAATTTAATCAAATTGGATAAAATAATTTGCAATATCTGATTGTGCTAGCTGACCTTTGCACTTATTCCATGCATGCCATTTACGATTGCCCTTAATCCATGACCACATGTACGACATTTCATTCGGGTCACGATAATTCATCTCTGTAATAATATCAGTGTGTATTATTTATAACAAATATTTTCAAAAACTTGCAAGAATTCAATCAAAAATTTTAAATAATTTAATTTTCTTCCGAAATATCAAATTAACGATTGTTTTAAGAAAGTTTTGACAAAAATGAAGTTTAACAATCAAAATTAATAATCAATGAAAGATTACTAAATCCTTGCTCGTAGTTTTCACTAAGTAAGCGTAAAGATGAAATGAGAAGAAATGAAGTTAACATATGCGAGAAATCAATTAATTTCATTTATTGCAATTTAATCAAATGCTTTTTCGTTGGATGAGAAGTTGGCATTGTTATCGTACTCGGTACATTGATATCACCGACGATCGCTTGCTGATATAATCCAAACAGTTCATATGTTTGCT
Source organism: Litomosoides brasiliensis (assembly GCA_013365375.1). Taxonomy (NCBI): domain Eukaryota; kingdom Metazoa; phylum Nematoda; class Chromadorea; order Rhabditida; family Onchocercidae; genus Litomosoides; species Litomosoides brasiliensis. The sequence goes on from JABVXW010000032.1 coordinate 115,480, forward strand.
CATCGAATTTGATCAGTAATTCATATTCGTTTTTTAATTTTTGTCGTTGATCAAAACGTGCTCGCATTTTTCTGTATTTTTCAACAGCGCCGTTAAATTCCTAAATGAAATGATGTACCTATTCGAAAATTCAAATTATCCTTACTATTAACTACTGTTACTTACTGTCATCAACGATAACTTATAACTTGAATTAAGCATTGATTAATAAATCTTATTATTAATTTAAATGTTTAATTATGCAAATTAATATTTACTCATATTACGTGGTTTATGATTTTATTAAAATTGAACAAAATAATTCCGGATAATTAAACCTTCATGTGCAACTAACAATTTATTATTATTTCTTCTGTTTCTACAATTGGCCGAGCATCATTTTAAACACATAAACGCTGACAAGCTTAATGCAATAATTTTTAATTAAACAATTATAAATTTACATCTCACCCGATTTTTTAATAAAATTCCAAACTTTTCAAAAATACTTTTAACGCTAATTTTACGTTTCCCCAAATTTTCTCAATGATATAGTCGTACAGCGTTTTTTTTTCTACCTTTACTTGTGCAAAATATTGTAGTAAAGGTGTATTACGCAGTGTTTGAATGTAAGAAAGACAACGAACCTCTATCATAGCGCAAATAACTAGCAATATGAGGAGAGTGGGGAATGTAGGCCGATTTAGTACAGCTAATCATTAAAATCCTCAATAATTAGCTCCATTTTATAGAACAGCAGGGATGATGAGGCACATTAAGGACAAGAATTGGTAGAAAATTAATTTCGGAGAAATATTTGCCACAGTCAGTCAAATTCATTATTATTTACACCTCCCTTTTTCAACGAACCTCATCCAGATAGTTTAACCAGGAAAATAAAGTCCAAGAGATAATTTTAGAACTTCCGGAAAGCTTTTTGTGAGCACCGACCATTTCTTCGAAAGATTTCAGCATGAAGATAGGACAACAAGCTTTCAAAAACAAAAGTTCTTTTTCCTTTTTATTTGGTAAACACTAAAATGAGAAATAATAAAATCATTTATTTCAAATTCACAAAATAAATGAATGAATGCATAACATTACCAGCGAATCAAAATAAACAAAAATTAGGTAAATTTATTATCAAATTTCTACAGACTTCTGAAATCATTGTTTTAATGATCCAAAGATCAGAACTGGATTTATTATCATATACCCGTACCTGTCATTGATAACAACTTAACTAGCACAAAGATTAAACTAAATGATTAGATGGTCAATAATTTCAGCATATTGTAAGAATAGTTCGGATGACTAGTGACCGAACGAAGAGGCTAAATCCTTCATAATTCGCACGGTGAACACCCATAAACAAGTCACCATCCTATTTCTATTTATCAAGGGAACCACCTACTTTTATAGTTTTGCAAGTCAATCTTTTTGTGATAATACTTAAGCCATAAGTTTAAAAGATATCAGCCATAAATCAAATCAAATGTTTGACGTCTGAAAAAGCAAACAGAGGCAAAAAACAGCTTTGAACAGGTTAGCGTTGACACTAACTTTAAAACAGCTTGATTTCGGAATTCAAATAATTACATCACCTTTTTTCAAGAAACACCTTTACAAAACAGTACCGGGACTAACTAAGCCCTTATCCATAAAACGTCTTCGAGCAAAACACATCCACCACTGAAACAAGGCTTACAAATTTATACCAACAGTATTTGATAAGAAAAATCTCTTAATGCTCCGGAATTATCCTACCCTGCAACTCCGCACTTTCATTAATTTTAAAATACAGCAGTCAATTTGAAAATTATGCCATTGATTTTTACAAATTCATCCCTCAAAATAATTTGAATATGCAAAGAATAACAAGTTAGTAAATCTGTGAAGTTCCATCAACTAATTTTGTTTTCTACAAAATTTATAAACCCGATAGAAAACTCACCTTGCTTGGCCTTTCATTATTCAGCTCAAAAACACGGTCTAACAAACGTGCTCCTAATTCCTGTCTCAATTGCAGGAGATATGAACGCATGACGTCTGAAAGATCAGGTGGGTTAGCAAAAGAAAAGAAAAAGTGCGAAAAGCTTGAAGTATGGACGAGAATATGTCAGTTTATTGAAATCCATTGCTTCAAGGACCAGTGCATCAGTAAATATAGATAGACTTGCTTCAATCAAAAAAGTATAGAAAACATATTTTTGCACGAACGTGCCAATTTACTGAACATTCAGCCACTTCAGTAATGATAAAAGATTTAGGTAAAAACAACTAAATTTTACAACTAATTAACGACAGCCTCGCCTTCTTCATTTCGATTTGCTGGAGCCTTATACATACTATTCAGTGGAAAACCTGCTTCTCCAGGTATTGGAAGATGATGACTTAGTGCCAAAACCGATAAATCTTTTACTGCTTGTGACCTATTTGAGCTCTAAAAAGTATATATTTCGAGCCTACTGCATAAAATATATAATGATATGAAAAGATAAAGAGAAATGATGAGAAATTATGAGATACTTACAACTTTTCAGTTAGCACGAAACAAAACACCATATTGACGTCTTAATTTTGCATTTCATAACACTATAATGTTAAAAGACACTGGGAAATTTCTACTTATGTAATAAATAAGTAGCAACAATTGCGTTTACTTAGCCAAAATCCTTCGAAAGCTACTAACCTTTTGAAGTTTCCTTAGACATTCCGAAATGTACAGTGTTAAATAGATGAGTGTTCGATCAGCAGGACTTTTAATTTCGAACTCGCGAAAGAAAATATTTGGCTTGAAATAAGCAAGAGCTTCATCAATTATATCCTCACCATCATCTCAAACAATTGATTTAAATGATTAGTACACATCCCTCCACGCCTTCCAACTGCCATTTGTTTATATAATACTATTTTTAAACTTTAGTACTTTAATACTACTGGAACGAAATAAAGGTTATTACACCGGAATCAGGAATAAAACGAGAATTTTTCGAAATTAATGACAATTTCTTAAGCTCCTATATCACTGTATCACAACTTAACGAAGAATAAAATAACTTGCTGAAACAATCTTTTATGTCTAACAAAATGCAGCAGTAAGGGTGCACTACTCATTTACCGGAAAATATAAGCATATTATCCGTGCAACTCACCAGTTCTTGGAGCTGGCCCTTTGATACTTGATCGTATCGGAAGAACTGCCATATTCCCAACAACCGTTGTAACATCAGTAAACTTCGAATGATATGCCTTAAAAAGAATATCATGCTGTGGCACCGCTTTTACGATCAGAAGATTGAATTCCAGCATAAAATCCTGAGTCCTTTATCTAAGAACGACATAGTTTCATAAACAATGAACAGATTCGTGAAAAGCTAGTTGTAAATATAAGAAAAAATCGGAAAATTTACCGGCATCTTTTGCCGTCCTTAATTTCCAGAACAAAATGTTCACGCTCTAATCCAAAATTTCCTAAAATTCATTTCATCCACATTGATTTTATAATACACCTCATAACCGATGATTAAGTCGTTAAAATAAAGAAAAACACATAATTTCCAGGGAATCCTTCCCAATTACAAAATCTGCAACTCGAAAAACAAAAAATTTTTGAAATTTTGTAACCTTTTTCACTTTCTCAGTTAATCTGCTTCAGTATTTTTTATCCTTGTTAAGACAAGGATAAATTTTACATCATCAGAGCTGCCTTTCCGTCTTTTTTTACTCACATATATTAGGCCGGCGCAAACATAAGATAAAAACTGAGATCATGAAGAAACACGTTCCACATAATGTTACCAAGCCAAAATAATTTATTAAAACCAATGAGAGGAATAAATTTCAGAGATTTGCAGAATTAAACAAAAAATGACAATGATGTTGGACTTTATAAAAAAATTGATTCACTCATAGTGATATACCTTTTGCATTACGTATCAGCTACTGCATTTCAAATCACACTAATCATAAAGACGGTATTTTTTTTGCTACATACTTTTTTCATTTTCTCACAAATTTCCTAAAACCCGCAAAATAACCTAATATGTACACAAAAGTTAAAATAAATGCTTATATGATAACACAGGATGAAAAATTCCAAAATTTACAATGATTCGAGAAGTTATAAAAAAATAAATGTAGAAATCTAAAATATGGTGTTTCTCGTTGGCTATCACAAAGTCGGCACTGAACCATCTATCTGTTGTTTAAAGATTGCCATAAACAGTAAATATTAAAACTACCTAACATTAAGTGGGTTAAAAACTTTCAATCAACTTTTTTTTCATTGTTACTTATTTGTTCCAAAAACGATTGCTTTGTGATTGTAATATATTCCAATGAAGCAACTGTTAACGACGAAATCCACCGCTCTAAAGCCTTGAAATTGTCCGCAGCAAACGTAAACCTTCTCCCAGTCCTAAAAATTAAATAATTTCCACCACAATCTTCCTGTTAAATTTTAATTGCATTTTAAACATTCACTGTCACTATTGTTGGCTGCAAAGTCAGGGTGGAAGTTTGAAGCCTATTATTGTCGTTCAGAACTAACTGTCAGAGAAACTGAAATCTTATGGACAAAATCAGGGCCTGGGGCCACATCAATCAAAACTATGCTATTGAAAATCAAAAATGATTACATACGTCTTCAAAATGACTTCAAAGGAATACGGCCGCTTTGTTGCATTATCATCACACAGTTCCATATAACAGTCCTCCAAAATTAGAATAACACAGGGTGCTTCGATCCCGACATCTTCCGGCTGATTGAATAAAAATAATAAATTAGCTTTTAATATACCATGCAACGATCGCCAGCGTCCATCCTGTAATCAAACTTATAAGTGCGTGCAACGGCTACTAGCTATACAGTAAAGTTGAACAATAATAAAAATCTTTAAAGTACGTCATCCTTTTGTGAAATATTTCCTTCTTAAGCAAGAATTAGAGTATCAATATTACAACCTATGTATGTAAATTTGACTTCAAATGCATTTCTAACTACTGAATAATTCCGTTCAAAACACTTGTCGTTTTATATAACACAATAAAAGCCTCTCTGCCAACGCTATTTATAAATAACGTAAAACATCTATGTTAAAATATTATCTGACCATTTCACCAATGCTACATACCAATTTCATCCTAATAACAAAAAACAAACCTGCAACAAGAAGAGAGTGCCGGAAAGTTTCGCTTCGTATGACTCGTCGGTGCATAACTGCGCCAAACCTCGTCCATTTACTAACATTGGGTTTCCCTGAAACTAATCGCTAGCTGAGTGTACGATAATAAATAGCAAGACTACGTATACAGTACCTGTATTACATACACTTATATGATTCTATAATTTTTGAATGATCTAACGATGCAGTAACAATCACACAACTCCTGTCTCCCATTCCGTTCAAAAAAACAAGAGTTCAAAAATTCCATTATCACGGATTATCATACACTATGAAAAATTTAAACTCACTAATGCTACCATAGGAAGAGTGCTACTGTAGAAAATTTTCGAACTATTGCAACGTAATATTACCAAATGATAAGAGAGATGTAGTGAAGTGAAAAGAGTGAGAGGGAAGGGAACAAAGGTTGTGCGACTGTTGGCTTAGAAAGTTTAGACTCTAATCTTTTGACCTCAATTGCTTTCGCAGTTCATTGTATGAGATAGTCTTGAACAGAAATAATACCTGAAAAGTATTCGATTGAAAGAGATGAGAGAGGTTAATGTTCAAATGGTTTATTGATCTGTTCAACGAGGCTATTTTTTTTTGTGCGCTTAACCTTTACTGCATAAAAAAATAATGTAAAAAGAAAATATAAGCTATAATATACACTCTGAAGAGAAGATTAGTGCTACGACTGTACCGACGGAACAAATAATATTTGAATTTCGGCAATATTCGTAATAACGTTGTAGGTAATCGGAATGACGATCGCTTCTTATAAGACTGAATGAACGCCGTTGTTCGATACAGATGGCAATAGAAATGGGAAATTATTGAGGAATGTACCGCAAAGTAAATCAAAACGGAGAACGCTTGAGCGTCCTTCACTGACCCGTTGTTTAGCTTGTGTTCATTTAAAAGAAACGAAGAAATACATTGAATTAAAGAAACGAGAAAAAAATAGCATATTATCAGTCAATTTGATTTCTTTTCGTGAAATCAGACTCGTAGTACGTGAATCATTTTGTTCGTTTACGTTTCCTACATCGATATTCGAGTGATATATACAACTGTGATTAATATACTAGGAGACTTTTCTCTTGCTAATTTTTAGGTAACTTGAATGTTTTTAAAAATTTCATATATGAGAAAATTTAGTGACCGCCTTACGACAATTATCAATATAAATGTAACGAACAACGCGTTCCATCATTCCAGACGATTGTACCATCACTGTTTTTGTCTTTATATGCTCCTCTTAAATTAACGGATAAGAGAGAAGCACTCCTCTATTTACTAAACAAATGTTCTGGAATTACAAGGTCACAATTACCCTTCGAGGGGACATTTCCAATAATTTTCTTTTTCTTTCAACAAGAATGTGTAGACTTTCTCTTTATTGCATATTTTTGTCTATACCAGAAAAAAGTATAAACAATGTCAACTGTTTCGATGGTGCACAAACTTCGAAAAACTTCGTGATCCACGAAGTAGACCTCATAGAATGTTGCACTTCAAGTGTTACTGAAAAAAGTGTAATAAATTACATCTTGAATACGACTTACTTTTATTTCCATAAAAAATTTTATCCCAAACAACTAATGCTTTGAAAACAGTGAAATGTTTGACGAAATAGAATGAGGCATTTTCACAGAAAGTTTCACTTATCTCAAGAGATAAAAATAATATGAAAATTAAAAATAGTGACGATAAACTGATAAGTATTTCCAAAAAAAAACCCCTTCACTGCAAACATCAAAAACAGGGGAGGAAAAGCGATGACGACAACTAACAAACAAACGTGCTCAGTAAATGACACAGTAAAATGAATGGGATACACGAGTGAAACACGCTCACAATATCCATATTTTATTCTAGTTTGACAGCTTCACAAACCATATTTCATTTCACATACACATATAAATCGTTACAAGACACGTAGTCCTGTAGTTCTGATATAATAGTTGTGAGGTTTTATTCTATAACAATGCACAACTCCGTTCCTTTCGGATAAAAATACCAAAGCATCTAATAAAATTATATACACATCTCAAAATAAAAATAAGGAAGAATCTAGAATTACGGATAAAATGAAAGAATTTTTCAACCCCAAAATGTATAGATGAACAATACTTTTCTCCCATCCTTGCCCAATAAATGAATGGTAGCATGATCATTACTGGAGAGTTTTAAAGCTCTTGCTATGTTTATAATCATCTTTAGCTTATAATGCTCCTTCAAAAAATCAAGTCTAATTTCCTGGCAAAACTAAGTCAAATCAACACGGGAATACACTCATAACTAGTAGTACTACTTCGACCAAAACAAAAAAGTATTGCATCGCCTGTCACCGTAACATGAAAAGTCAAAGTTTCCAACAAATATAAAAGAACTGCAATTCGTTTTATCACGCAAGTTCATTTATTCTCCTTTCTCGGTTATACCACTGAGATGAAATGCTTGCAGCTTTTTGTTACAGCATAAATTTTGGAATGAAAGCACAAAGTGAACGATCTGTCCATCCTCAACTGATCATACTTATTACAGACCTTCTCGAACCTTTCAATTATACATGTGGGACAACGAGTACAAAGAACGAATGAAAAATGAACAAAAATATAACAAGACACAGAACCTAACTAGTACACGTAGTGAGTGACGACAAGAACCTCTCAAATTTATAAATTTTACTCAATTTTAACCCAAAACTCGGTTCTTTTCGTCATTGTATCAGAAAACTGTATTAAACATGTCCAAAGAATAAAAATTAAGATCAGTTTGCATAATATTTTTTTAGCGGAAGTATCAAGCATTTTGTTCGATGCATTTATGAATCATCTGAAGTAGATATGCTGTTACATCTTCGGCTGCCGAAATTTTAAAATTTAACAAAAGAAAATTAGCTCTTGCCACTACTGCAAAAGGAACTAATCTAGTTTTCAAGAAATTATTCTGTTTTGTCAAGGTACTTATCGTATTAATCGTCTTTTTTCATTGATCTGTATAATACTGACCATGAAAAACAAAGAACATTCGGAAACTTACCATTTCAGTTCGTCCTATCACTTGAGTCTCTTCCCTCACGATCTGATAATATGTGATCCGATGGTAAACCATCTGCATAACGTTTCCACATTTTATGCAACAAACGTTCCATATCCGAACAATACTGCCGGACATTAAATAGTGTCGATGTTGTTCGAGCTTTCCAGACTTTTGCACGAATTTGACTAAGACTAAAATCTATTTGTTTAAAATCTATCTAAAAATCTGCTAAAATTTATATGAAAACGAACACAAAAGTTACATTCTAAAGCAATTAGTGCTTCATAGTTGGATATTTAATGCTAATAATATAAAAAGTTAAATGAGGTAATAATTACTATTCCCGATCGGTGCCCAATCTCTTTGCGATGTTGATATAATCTTCGCGATCTTTAGCTACCAGTTCAGGTACACCAAGAGCGTATAGTTGACTTGATGCAACACGTGATGCTAATGTTTCCACTGTAAGAGAAAAAGATTTAATATATCGATCTGCTTTGAAATGAAGATTTAAAATTTCTCATTGCAATGTGGACAGAAAAAACTCCGCTACAGATTATTTGATAAACATTTCACTGCTTGATGTTTTCGCGTTTCCTACCCGCAAATTTAACTGAGACTAAAATTTATTTGCTTAAAATTTACCTACTCCGTAAAATTATAATTTTCATGAAAATTAAAAAGTAAATAAAAAATAGATAGCCCATGCTATTTGAAAATTTTTTCTTTTTTGTCGTTTCGAATTTCATCCTTTATCTGAAATGATACACAAGCTTTCCAGTACAGAAATACAACACATAAACATACATGGCATGGTGATCATTGGGGTCCCTGTCCACAATATATCCATTCCAGTCGTATGACCATTACAAAGTGGCGTATCTAAACAAACGTCCGCAAGCTGCCCTCGCCGCACGTGTTCTTCTTTTGCAGCAACATTGGAAAATACAATCCGACGCGTATCAATATTGCGTTCCGCACAAAACCTCATTACGTTTGGTTCCCCGTGATAAGGAAATCGAAGCAACCATAGAATACTATTTGGTACCTAAAAAAAAACACCATATTACTAAGTCAAATAAAAGAAAAATGAAATGGAATTTAAGATCTAAAAAAGATGCAGAAGTTATAAAAATCCCGAAGATTATTTGGCAAAAAAATCTAGATCAGAAAAAATTGTTACCAATTTCAGGATATCACACCACATCGATAGAGTTGGGGGATCAATTTTATATAGCTGATTGAAATTACAAAAAACAATAGCATCATCAGGTAGGCCATACTGCTGGCGTGAAGTAATAAGGATAGTATGTGGCACTTCTTCACCTGTTGCCGCTTTCACATGCGTCTGAAACGATGTTGCCGTAGGATGCCATTATAAAACAAGAGATATTTGTCTATGCTCCACAATACATCACTCTATTTGTTTTCAACTTTTTAATGCGGATTTCCTAACCTAGTCTTATAGCTTTAGCAGAATGCTATAAATCTCCATGATAATTCAATTTCAAACAGACGCAATGACATAAGAAAAAATGACAATAGTTGAGTAATCAAATGGAGAAGAAAAAGAAAGCTACAGCTTTTAAGCATTAAAGCATACTGCCAAATTCGTTTATTACAGCTCCACTTAAATTATGAAAGGTAATAGGAAGATGCTTGTTTGCAAATGAATGAATTATATACTTGATTCAATGTAGTTAGACCATTCTGTACAGGCACACCCTCGACGTTACCAGCAATCATTCCGGAACCAATCATTTGCTTAAGTGGTTCGGTTGTTGGGACTTCAATTACTGGAAGCACTACTTCGGTCTTGATCATGTCACGTTCCGGACCGTGCGCCACTTCAGCCTCCCGAACGAATGGCTGAAATAAGTTTTTAAAATTTTTTTGAGAGTTCATCAACTCAACATAACTACTGTTGCATATAATTTCAGTTTCTAACATAAAAATCAAATTTTAAATTCCTTTTTACTATATACTTTAATTACAGTACAGATACTTACTTTGACTTCTGCTTTCGATAACAGTGGCTCCAAATTGACAGAATTCACAACTGTGACGGTTTCTTTGTCCATTGGAGTCGGATCATTTTTCTCCTACAAAAAATTGTTGATATTTCCCATAACTCATTATTACTGGCCGACAATAATCCGGATGGTTACTAAAAACTGTTATAATTTGGAGACCATTCAACCAAAACGCACCCATTAAACGATGATATAAAAACTGAAACAATATAGAAGTAAAAAAAGAACTTAGACGGATAACATACTTTAACAATTACTCGCTCAGTTAGATGCTTCAGCATCTGTGCATGGTCACCAATAAAAAACGTGTGAGGCATGTATGCCAACTTTTCACTATAGGCATGGGCAAGTTCCAAAGGAGATGTTATCGAGTCAGTGATTATATAATCCATGAATGGAGCACCTGAAGTGCTTGGATAACCAAGCCACATTACCTAAAACCAACAGCTCTATTAGCACTTATCAGTCACGAGATATGATTTCTAATATACCTACATTCTTACCGAAATCATTTCTACTATTTCGTACTTATAAGAATAAAAAAAAATAAATTCCAAAAAGATAAAATATGACTTGGATGGGTGCTGGACGCAATGCAAATATTTCATTACGTGCGCCTTTCGTATAACCATTCATATTTATTAAGATATGGATTCCATCATCATGTATACGATCAGCTGCTTTTCCATTACATGTAATCTAAAATCAATGTTTTTTAACCAGTAAAATCTGGACAGAATCATAGGCACACCCTAGGATATGATTTATATGTGACGAATGCATATCTATCGAATATGATAAAACATTAAAATAAAAACTTCGGTATATTTCAAAAAGATTATTCATATTCATTATGTGTAATTCAAAACTTCGGTTAAAAGTACTTGTGTTAAACTGTAAACCAGTATCCAAACCTGTGACAGATCAATGAAATGTTCTGACTCGTTCATCAATTTCTGTCGAAAATTGGTACCATCGTTTGGAGATAATGCATAGCAAAATACCTAAAATAATTCAGAAAACACTTATGCTATTTCGAACAGGGAATTTATAATTTTAAGTATACTAATGGAACTTAACCTTATCTTATCATCGATTCTTCCATACTATTTCTGTAAATTTTCATTAAAAAAAAGTATTTGGTACCTTTAAAACTAAATAAACTGTTAATAATGTACATGATTTCACTTTCACCTCTACGTTTTCACGATTATGCATTCCTGGAATTGACTGCATCAAATGACTGGTAGGATGATTTCCAAAATCGGACGATACATAACCGATTCGTAAACGCTGTCCTTTCCGAACGCTGTTTCGATCCGGATATATGTATGGCGCTTTGTGACATATCTGGACCTATAGCAAGAATGTCCATTTTACATTGATTGACTTGAAAAACACATCCATTACTATTTCGAATTCAACATTAATACTTGATTTTACGCAATAAATATAAACCTGAGTATACAACGTGTGCTACAAAATTTGTGTGCAACGAAAAATGTACCACTTATACAGCAGAGGTTAACCGAAGTGACTGAATAGCTATCGCAAATACTTTATTTCAAGCAGATGATATTAGACTATTTCTCCTATGAGCTATTTTTTAGAAACAAATATACCATTCGGCTATTTCAAGAAAAACAGTACTTTACCTAAATGTACCATGAAGTTGCTGACACGTTATATCGCCAGCACTACAAGCAAAGCCACGATTTCAACAATATTTAACTTTGCTGTGATTTCTAGTGGTAACATTCATTCAAATTATTGATTAATAAGTAAACACTACTTTTTCAATGCATAACTGTGCATGTTTTGCTGCAATAGCCATTCGAACAGCATGTGTTAATGGATAGAGCATTGAATGGTGCGGATGTACGGATGGAAGACGCTTTTTCTGCAGCTGATCGTCAACAATTGCTATAAGCTTTTTCATGCGATTATCATAATCTGTCCAATCGCAAATAATCTGAAATTAAGCATTCAGATATCACATGATCAACAAACAAACCATCGCACAACTACTTTGTTATCATAAAGTTAAATTTTCATAAGAATTATTTGATATTCAAATTACTGCATCGACCGAAAGATGTCCAAAATACATTCTAGGCACGCAGTCATCCGTAACAAAAAAACACCTGTAACTAATCGCAAAATCTAACCTACTGGTTTTAAATCTCCTCCTTCCCTTGGAAATAGCACATATTCTTCAACATTTTAAATACTTGAGATTTATATGATAAGAAATTGCAAATACCTGCAGGCAATGGGCTAAGTTGCAGAATGCATCAGGGAAATCAGGCTTTAACTTGAGTGCTGTCGAATAGCTTTGAATTGCATCAGGAATATTTCCAGAATCCTAAAAGAAGAGAACTTATGGAATAGTAAGGTTCAACATTTAATAACTAAGAAATTACGAAAATCACTTACTTTATGTATACTAGCCAAATTACTGTGCGCATCAGCAAATCCGGGATTGATCTGGATAGCACGAGTATAACATTGCAACGCTCCGCCAACGTCACCCATTTCTTTCAATGTATTTCCCATATTTGAATATGCATCAGCAAATGTAGGTGCTATACGAATTGCCTCCTTATAATGATTTATTGCATCCTGGAGTTTGCCTTGCTGCTGCAGTATTGATGCAAGATTGCTGTGCGCAGCAGCAAATTCAGGATAAATCTATAAAACGTAATGATAGTGAATACTTCTCTGAATAATTCCTGCTTAGCAAAAGATCTTTGAAATTAAAAATCCAATTTCAAAACTGCTTAAATAATATTTTAATACTTTGTACTAAAAAGAAAATCTGGCTAAGTGGTCCACTATAAAATGGTTCTCGAAGAATTTTAAAGCTTAAAAATTTCCTACAAGATAAAGGACTTTGGTGCTGTAGTCTCTTGCAGACCTATGAAGACTTGAACAGAATAAAAAATACACAATATCAGTGCGAAATAATACCTCCAACGCTTTTAAATAAAGCCTTGTAGCATCTTCAATCTTTCCTTGTTCTCTTTTGATATTTGCCAAATTATTCTGTGAATCAGCGTGCGTAGGGCAAAGCTAAAAATTGCATTGAAATGTTTCAGTAACATTTTTGCTAGCAAATTCAACTTTTTAATTCAAATATACTGCAGACTCCAAAAGTACAAACTACTCTAAAAATAGTAATGAATATGAAAGTCCCGGAGAAAATAATTACATAAAAGAAAGCATGTTAAAGCATACAAACTTACACACAACATATATGTAATAACAAAAAACAAATACTCTCAAAATGAAACAATGCATTACTTTTCCATACAAAAACAACTAATATCAAATCCAACCTGCAATGCTTTATTGTATGCAGCTTCCGCTTCTGATACCAAACCTTTTTCCTTTAAAGCATTGGCCAAATTGCAATACGCATCAGGAAAATTTGGTTGCAAATCGATGGCTTTTCGGTACATATCAATAGCCAAATCAATGAGCCTGAAAATTTTATATATTATGCATGATGAAATAAATTAAGTAAAAAGCAAGTCACTTGTTTCAATTCAGACACAAAAAAATCTTTTAAATTACCGAAAATTATATAATTCAAATCTCTATCGAGTCTATTCCACTAAAACGATTTATATTATTTACATCAGGATTTACAATTTCTTCACCTAATCATAACACTGTACAAATTATTGCTGAAAATTTTTAAATACCTTCCATTTTCCACTTTTATTTTTTAAAATACAAAAACTACCATAAAAGTGCACACAGAGCCCACAAAATCGAAACATTTATTTGCATTTTCTATTTTGTTTCATATCGATTGCATGTATTTTTCATCATCATGCACTTGCTCATAACAAATAATACAGTGTTATTTGCTAATGCAAATGAATTGCCTCTGAGGAACAGACTTATCGATGGAATGTAAAAAATAAAAACTCACCCTTGCTCGTAATAAACACATGCTAGATTTCCATGAACAACAGCATGATTTCCAGCCAAATTTAATGCGCGTAAATAAGCAGCAACTGCTCTAAAATAATTTGCTATACGGAGATAACCTATCAGAACTTTTAAAATATGCAATGATCTTGCCCTTATTTCACAATTTAAGAAAATAAATAAGCTTTTGACAGTTAGACTTAGACAAAATGACATTATGGTTGAAAGAATGAACATTTAAACAACTGATGACCGTTTCACCATTAACGTACTGAAAATAAAAGAGACCAAGTTTGTAAAATAATTCTGCGTTTCAAAAACAATCAACATTGATAAAAATCATCTTTTAAATATTAATCCAAGTATAGCCGACAGTAACATTATCCCGTATGTTACAAATTTAGCCAGTCTATTCAAAGTATCATACTCAAAGCGACTATTGGTACCAAAGTCTATGCTCATACATTAGCATTCAATTTGACACAATAACATCATGGCGAGGGACATGAACTTAATTAAAAAACATTAATCGAAAGCACAAGTGAAGGAAAAATTAAGGAAGTCTCAGAATTTTCACTAATTTTCTCAAATTATCTAGCGCTTTGCTCAGCATATGATGAAATCCGGAAAGTTCGTATTTTTCCAAAAAATAAAAGTTTTGACAGAAATATGATCTAGTAGGAATTGTCCAATCAAAAAAATTAATCACAGTCAATTGTGTGACATGTGAACTCATGTTCCACTCATTTTTATTTTTCTGGTGTTGACGAAACTCAATAAATTTCAATTTTTTTGGCGCTCTTAAATTCATTGAAATTCAAATTTTCCTATTTTTTCCGACATTTCCAGTATAATAATTAAAGAGTATTTTATCATGTACAAATCCCATCTTTTAGAAACTGAAACTGCATGTTTGGTTTGAAAGGTAATGAAATCGAATAATCTCCAGCTTGATGTTACTTAACATATGTCACAAAGTGTCCATATTAATTGTTTACTTTTGATGTGCAACACATTTCGAAGGAATGATTTAGACCAAAAAAAATAAATTCGATATGTCAGGCATTTTAATTTTTCTCTTTTTCGGTTCGATATCATTCATTTATATCTCTCTGTGAAATTTCTTATATCTGACACATTAAATTTCAGCTTTCAACATAACATGTCGTCCCACGAAATTATCGGATGCATAACAACGATTATCCTGTCAAAATCAATTTTCGACGGGAAAAACGTCAACAGTAAAATTTTACAAGGAAAAACAAACCTATCAAAAATGCGTGCTTCTTTTAGCACATTACCCAAATTTATGTAAGCATCCAGAAAATTTGGGTCCAATTGAACAGCTTTTTCAAAATGATGTATTGCAAGCCAAATTTCTCCCTGAGCATTAAAAACGCAGCCCAAATTAGACCATGCAACCGCGAATTGTGGCTGTGTTTCGATTGCTTTCAGGTAACAACCCTAAAAAATATTGCTTCTCTTATCATGGTAAGTTCGTTTTTGTGCACTGAATTGAAATTACAGCATTCTGAATTCATAAAAAACTATGAGCTTTCTTATACATCTAAATCTTGTCTCATTAAGGAATAATCTCAAACCCTTTGTGGTTTTACCATAATTTCAAAAATTATGTCAGAAAGCATACCTCAAGCATATTGGCCCATTATTTTTTTGTAAACCCACACTGTGTTCACAGTAATGACAACCATTACGCACTTACGGCGAACGTTTGCGCCTTTTTAAAGACCAAAGTAATAAATTGAGAGACTAGGAAAGGATAGAGAAAAAGATATTACAATCAGGATGAGAATATGAGAGATAGAAAATACCGCGCAAAACGATGCAACATGCTAATATCGCAATGATTACTAATGATAATAATAGTGATAATGATAGTAATAATAATAATAAGATTAATAATAACAGTTAACAATTCCGAACCGATTTTTAATGACCCAGGATTACTAAGAGTTCGGTGTGAAAAGAATTTCAGGAAAACTTAATCAAGAAAACATTCTTCTAGGTTATAGCATACGCCTTACAGCGACAATAAAAGTAATAAAAACGCAACAGACAAATCACAAAGATTAAAACACATATAATCATACCAAATGTTTTTATTTGCCATGCTGCTTTCCTTTCCGCGTAGAATTCCCCGTGCTTTTCAATACAGGCTGTGCGATTTATTTGGAGAGTAACGGAAAGCTGCATCCAAATCGACAAACCTACATTTGACCAAAGATGATCAGAAGAATTCTGTGCAACTTTCGTCAAATCTGCCTATTCAATAGTATACTGCATTTCCTTCTTCAGTGTTCTCATTTTCAGATACATTTTCTCGACGATGTGTCGAAAGTTTCGAATTCAAAGAAATAAAAAGAAAAGAATTGTCCTTTACTCCGGACCGTACGTACAGTGCTCTAGTCCTGTTTGAAGATACTGGAAAGGATGGATTGTTTCTGGAATCTGGAGTAAAATTCGCTCCTTATGTAAACCACTCAAGGTTTCTGATATAACTAAAACTGCACTACTCCCATAATCCGAATCGTGTTCTCGCTCAAATACAAAAACCAGAATAAAGCTTACAGAACAAAGAGCCTTTCCAATACACCCTTTCCGTTCGTTACATGCTCAGGAAAATAGATCTAACAATTTTTTCTTTAGTACCTCGAACTGCCTCTTCGCCTGAGCCACAACAAACTCCAAGTCTGCTAATGATGAATTAATCGCAAAAACCCACTGAAAGAAACTTTTAACAACCCTGAATTTTGCTTCCGTTCCAATGCATAATCGCGACTGTTACTATCAACACACCTCACAACGGAATGATGTCATATATAAGTTCAAGAAAGTACGTTCTCAGTTAACGGTTGGGTACTGATGACAGCTTCAAAAGCTACGCTACCAATCATCTTGCAAATGACAAAGAGGGGATTATTCTAAGAAATTTAGGAAATGAGACAAAGCTACCACTGAAAGAACATATATTTAGTATCCGACAATCTAAATTTACTCATTTAATACCAGAAACTTATTATTATACACAACCGTTATTTGCAAGATGAAGCTGACGTTTCCATAAAACTGCCACCAGGATACATCGATAAATTCAGAGATGGTTCCAAACATCAGGGCCCCTTATCCATCATACATTATTTACCTCGACTACAAATATTTCAAATTTACATGCCAAAAAACAATGGAATTCGGAGGAAATAAAATGAAGGTTCAGCAACCATCCTTGAATCCATCCTGACGGTACGAAAAACGTCGAAAGAAGGTGAACTCATAAAAACTGGTAAAAAATTACCATATATTTAACCTTCTCTTAATTTTGTATTCCAAATTTTTTTCTTGCCTCCTTTTCATTACCTATCCTCTTCAATACAACTTTAAAAACCAGAAGCAGAATTCACCAATTCTTTGGACGAAGTGGGCCCGCACAATGTAGAGTGGAATCTATAGATTTGAAATTGACCGCTTTAGAAAAAAAGAAAAAAGGTAGTATAAAATCTTTGTTTTTCGTTTAATGAAATTTAAGGAATGGCGCGGTCAGTTTCAGATTTACAACAAACAATCTTATTTCGCGTGCGCGATTTAGTGGGAGTCTAATAAGAGCATCAAAATTGCCGATACTATTTGTTCCAAAACTTCATTATATAATAATATTCATATGCAAATTAGCAGGTTCGAATTGCTTGACTCTAATTTCCCAAGAATCTGAATTTCTTTGAACTACCACTCAAAATTTTCAAAACATGCTTTCGGTTTTAAGTATACCACCGATTTAAGATAACTAAGAGGAAGGATGCTCCTGGAAACCATATTTAAAAAACAAATGGTATTAGCAATTCTTCTGCTATTTAAATGACAACGTACTTTATTCAACTTAATCCCGCAGAGGCAGCAAAAGGTATTGATTCTTGAATCCAAAATTTCGGAATGAGATTTTTTCAATTCCTCAAAAAATAAAGAATCTGCTGCCTCTGACCGGAAGTGTGTTGATTTTTTAAAAAATTGGGTATTTCCCACAAAAAAGATCAAAACTCTCAAGGGGGATACGTAATGCGTGGCTGTCAGCTTAATATATTTTACTTACATGAATGTCGTGTTGTCGCCAGTGTTCTGTTTGTGTTATTATCACTGTTTGTCTAATTTAATATCTAATGAATTTCCATCCTATTAGCAAATCAATACCTTAGCATCTTCGAGACGACCCATTGCTTTCAGTAAATTTCCTAGATCACTTCGCACACAGTAAAGGTCCTGAATAATTACGAAAGAATCAGCAAAAACCAATAATGAGGAAAAATAAATGAGGACATCTAACCAATATTTAATTTGATACTTTAAAGAACGTCTTGATAACTAAGAATCGTCCAGTATAAAGCGCAGTCGAAGGCTTCACGTACGTCTTTGCATACTATGTAACATGAGCACTGTAACACTGTGTTCAGTGCTTAATGAAAGTAACATGATCCTACCATACTTAAGCCTCAACAACTTACGGGATTATACTGAAGGGCAGAAACATATGCGTTCACAGCTTGATCCAAATCACCAGTTGCGACCAATGCAGCTGCTAGATTGATATATCCATCAATAAAGTCCGGCTTTAATGATACTGCTATTTTATAATTTTCTAGTGCTTCTGCTAACTGATTACGCTCCTGCAAGTTGGAACAACGTTTTCAAAGGAAAAACACTAAAACCAACAACAGTGATCGTTAGCTGCTACCAGTTCATCTTTTGCTAATACGACTCGTTAATATAAGGGCGTCTTCGCATTTCAAACATTTCAAATTATTAACATGACAGCAAATGTTACCAAGCATTTTTAACGTTCCGTAAAGTTTTTTTGTTTGAAGAAACCATAAGAATAACCGAACCTTGTATACATTACCCAAATTACTGTACGCTTCAGCACATTTCGGATTCGCTTTAATTGCCATTGTTGAAAACTGCATCGACCTTAATTAAAATAATTAATTATGTAACACACATATATTTATACATTCATAAAATTACTACATAAATATACACAATTCCTAGTGATCCCAATATGAGAAGTGGATGAGGAATACGGGATCGGGCGGCAAATGGAAGTCTTACTTCCAAAAAAAGACTTCATTTTTTGGAAGGCTATTCAAGTATGATGATGATGATATAGAAATAAAAATAGAAAGATGATATATGATGATATAGAAGTATAATGTAAAAGTAGCTACAGCAAGTTATATACCAAAGGGTAACTCTCATTATCAGAAAATTATAGTTTCAGCACGTACTTATCAAGATCCTTTAGTTGGAAATGTATTGAAGAGAGGAGAAGCAAAACGCTGACGTTGTTTGGATCGGCGCGCCAAATTGTTACGCAATGCTGCTCAGCATTTGCATAATCACCGGATTGATATTCGCGATGTGCCATGTCAGTTAGTGCTACAAAACGAAAAAATGTTAGAACTGATTGACAAACTGTTCAAACTATTAAGCATCAAAAATTCGAAAATATTAGATTTATAGTGATTAAAGTGTTAGTCTTCAAAATTAACGCTAATGGAAATCACTACTACCTTGTATGTCGATGTTCACTGCAACTGGTGCACCTCCACTTGTAAGTGTTGCGGCCACATGTTGCTGCTGTGCTTTTTGTACTGCAGCTACAACTGCTAATGGTGAACCGGAAATGACTTGCAGCTGAAAATATAAATCGTATTTGAGGAAAAGCAGATCGGTGGGTAATAATCGTTCTGCAGGGACCGAACGCCTTTAAATCAGGCAAATAAGTTGTTGAGGTCTTTGGATGAAATAGTTTGATACCGATAAGCGTTGGGTGACAACTATTATATAATAGGGAAGCACCTCTCACAACACTCATCATCAGCTTGATAACATTTCTTACTTCAAGTTTCCAAATTTGCAAATTTTGTGGAAAGACAATTTGCTACAAATTACTGCTTCATCGCAGAGTACTATATTTGTTGCCAGCTTTAAAGAATCAAATATGTTGCTTGATCATTGTATCCTCATACGATACCGCGTCATATTTACTTTGAAAAAATTACATGACCAAACTGGGCAGCCTCTCATGTCTTTCTTAGCAACTGATAAACCCTATCTAGAAGTAACCAAACAAAAATTCGTTAAAAATTAACTAAGTCCAACTCATCGCTTCACTTCCGAATTTTCGCTAACAATACTTACTTATCACCAACGCTAACAATACTTATCACCAATCATACTCTAAATAATCACGAAAGAACTGGAACCTCCTTGACGTAAGACTGATCTTTCCTACGATCTCTATCCTTCCTACCACTACCTGAAGCCCGGAAAAGTTTAGAACCTTGCTAAAAATTGCCAACAGCAAACTTGAATCTGCTAAGCTCTGAAATCACATCCGGAATCTTGTACTGTAACCCCAAACCTTTGCATGTTCCTC
Organism: Litomosoides brasiliensis; assembly: GCA_013365375.1. NCBI lineage: Eukaryota > Metazoa > Nematoda > Chromadorea > Rhabditida > Onchocercidae > Litomosoides > Litomosoides brasiliensis. The sequence continues at coordinate 136,092 of JABVXW010000032.1, forward strand.
ATCACAAAGTTTGGACTTGTAACCACAGACATTCATATTAATGAGGAAAACATACCTTTGTACCAGCAAGGTTCGTAGGATCATATGGATGTATGAAATACTGCGGTTTGTTTGGATCCATTTCTCAAAATCACACTGCAAAAACTCCACAACTACGTAAATGTACTGCAAAAAAAGAAAATTTAAAAAGCGTCAATTACAAGTATAAAAATTGACGATCTACATCATCAATAGCAATAACACGAAATTCAATAGGGTGAAGAAATTTTTCAAATTACATTAAAATTGTGCGAAAATCCACTACATTCCGTAACCTACAGCTCATGCTCACCACGTTAAACTAAAATTCTAAGCGTAAAGATAAACAAAGAGATGGAGAAATCTCGTTCAACCCCTAATTATCAAGAAATAATATCCGCAAAAAGCTAATCTGCCCCTGCAACCCATAGCTCATTTAAACGGCACGAAATGAATCGCTGCAGCGATACCTATTGGGAAGAGTTGAGTTGTACACAAAAACGTGAAAGTTACTATATAACGAAAAGAAAAAAAAGATCCAATACAGCAGATAAATTTGTAACCTTTCGCTTGATGCTACACTAATCCCACAATTTTAACTATATCTTTCATCCCTCTCTTTTATCAGTCTAAGATTTATTCCACTACCAACAAGACCAGCCTTTTCATTTAGCTCTCCAACTTGCTACTATTTCATTCCTTTTCGCTTCTTTCACACCACTTAATGAAGGCAACTTTTGTCCAACGGATGGATACGATAGCTGACAACAGTACGGGAGGAGAAATTGGTAGAATGGAAGTCATACTTGTTGATAAGAGCTTGTTACACATGAATACAACACACACACACAGACGCACACGTACATAAACATACATACACAAAACACGTACACATACATGCACATACACATACACACACAGAAATAAAGTAGGAAGTGACAGATGGAGAGAGTTACACGTTAACTTAACAGTCGAAGTTTAAATTTTAACAGTAATTTTAAGCAGCGTATCCAAAAGTCCCACCAATACTAACTCATCCCTATTTCCCTTTAACTCATTTCTCTGCTTCCACGCCCTACTACGCACCAGTCACAAATACCGCCCACCCACTACTGGTACAAAGCCTGAAATATGTGAAAAGGTTGATCAATTGATATGACAAGAGGTTAGACGTATCGAAGAACTGAATGAAATATAATACCCAGGAAGGGAAAAGAAAGAGAGTAAAAAGTATGCATATAGGTGAATGCGTGAGAATAATGAGAAAGAAGAAGACGTTGAAATTGTGTGAAAATAATACGAGTTGTTAGAAATAAAAAGACACTGAGTCATCCTTCTCCGTCTCTCTCCTCCTCCATCTTTCTCATCACAATTATCTATAATTTTATCACTACAACGGTTCACATAAACGGAGCCACGAGCGACATACGTGCAATTCTGCTGCTTCTGCGGAAACTCAGTGGTACAGTACGAAAAGTCAAAAGCGTTGAATTTCAATGGAAATTATATCAAAAAAAAATTTATGCAATTAATTAACCCACGTGGATATGGATAGAAATGTGATGTGTAACGTAAAAGTCAGTCTGTGCGAGAAGGAGAAGGATAGAGAGTGGTTGGGGATTTGTTACTAATTGTCAATATTCGATTTGAACGTATGACAGAAAATGTCGTCACTGTTTATTCGGTAGATAGTGTACTTCAATTAATCACAAATGCATGTTGTAAAATGGATCGCCTTGTATATGAACTGCATTCACGCTATATAGTAGATGGGTGTGACGGAACAGAATTACTAACAGTTGCATGTGTAAGTAAGTGATTGACAGCATAGACAAGTTGGTATTTCAACGCTTCATTTCATATCATAACAACTATCATATAAAAATACCTAACCACACCTTTTGATGAACATGGCTATCAATATGAATGTTTTCAAATTAGTACACAATTTCTTAATTTCTCTTCAATTGACGCTTGATGATGGTGTATGAAAAATTAGCATATGTAGACCATATTATTTTAGCATTAAAACTGAAATAAAAAATTGTCATAATTAGATTATCATAGGGAGAGATCTATGTATACTTAATAAGCGGAATAGTAATGCAAACAGCCCGATTAACATGTGAATAAGCAATGATTATTGGAATATAGATGGAATGTAAGATGAGATATATGCGAGCACAAAATAATAAAATTATAGAAGAAAAACAATGCGCTATTAGTCTAAAAATGTAGTGGAAATAGCAGACTTTGTCACTGTGGTTGCCGGCAGGGTTGATTTGGAACCTTCTTGCTGTGTAGTTGTTACACGAACACTCCTGAAAAACACTAGGAGAAAAAAAAAATTTAGATCAGGGAATTTCCTAAAGAAGTACTGATAAATAAAATTTAGCTTATTTCACAACACAAGTGTTCTATTGGACTGTTAGCAGGGAGATGTTTTTAATGCTTTTCAACGGATTTCTCGAAATTTCTCGTTTAGCCATGCTGACATATGATTTCAATACATGGAAAGGGCAAATCTTACTTGTCTGGTGAATTCGCAACTTCTAATTCAAGCTCCCGTATTTTCTTCCTGAGAGCAGCTAGTTTTTCTCGTGCTTCTTTTAATTCTCGTCCTTGTAAGGTGCTGAAAAATATTCAATCAATGTATTAGATTACTCATCGATTACTCAATTTTCAAAAGGAAACAAACGAAAATAATCAGTTGTGACAAAATGCATATCCTTTTAACATCTGTGTTCCATTTTCCATTATTATAACAATGTTGCTTATTAATTTAACTGCACCGTAGCTCACTTAAGTTAAACGAAAACGAAATAAATTTCATCCTAATTTTAATTGAAAAATTGCATCTATTTTCCGCATTTTCAGATCTTAAATTCTGGTAGCGTTCTACCAATCCTCATAATTATCCAATTTTCAGCTGTTATGTCCATTTCATAAGTTTATCACACCAGCCCTTAACAGGCTTTGTAGACTGGTTAATTTAGAATTATTTGTTTGCTATTAATCATCAGAGAATTTATACACTTTAAGATAAATTATGCATTGTCGATATCAGCTACATGAAATATTGTCGGACCACAACGTTTAAAATTTTCGAACAGCTATCATTCCTTTCCTAATATAAGAAACTAAGAAGGAATAACCAAAAAGTTCAATATACTTTTTAGACATTTTATGGGAAACAAAAAAAAACATCATGAAATTTATACTACCAAAACTAGTGCAGCAGTGGATACTCAGAAGACTATAAAAATATTTTTTAATGTAAATACTTCGTAGTTCTCCTATTTCACAACCAGAATAATGATATCTTAGTTCTCAAAACTCGCTAACTGCATTGGAATGAAAGAACAAGGTGATTTAATCAATTTCTTGCCCTAATTGTTCTTCGTATTTTATCTTCTGATTTGACCCCTGTTTTCTTCCTTTTTACTCTTTCAAAGTACATATTAGTACCTATGCAAAATCAGGAAAAAAACATAAAAAAAATCATATTACTAGCCAAAAATCAAAATTGTGAGTGGAAAACACACAGTTTGGTTTCCAGGTCGTATTTTAGTTCCTTCATTTTCTGCATTTCAGCAGTACATCGTTGCCGTTCTTGTGCAGCTGCAATAAGCTCTGCACTTTTCTCTTGCAATAAATCTTCTAGTTCTTCAACAGTTATTTTCAGCGAACTTCCAGTGATTTTCTCTACTTCCAAACGATCTGTTGAATTAGTGAGTTCTGTTTCTAACTGCAAATATTTATTTTTGCAACTTCTCAAAACTAAAAAATATAATTTATAACCTTCACTGCTTGAAAGCATCGTAAGAAAACATTATTCTTCTACTGATAAAATTTATAAGGATTTATATTGAAACTATAGTCTTCCAGTGATAATTAGTTCTTTAATTCATAGATAATATTCTATGCTTAAAAGGCAAAATCGAATCTCTTCGTCATTAAATCTGAACTACAGGAATACCGGTACAACTCAACGGTACAAGTCGATACATTAATTTGAGAACATCAACCATTACAAAATCGACAGCAGCAAAAAAACTTATACCTTCATTATTTTTACTTCGGCAATTTTGAATTGATTATTCAAATCGAGTATTTGTGCTTCTTTCTCTAACAACTAAAAAGAATGACAATTTCTCACTATTGTTATTTCTCATTTCGAAACAATCTAAAAAAACTAAATTTTGAACTATTGTAGAAAATGAAAAAAAGTATATCAGTTATTTCTCTGCCGACAACTACGACAAAATCCGTATGTTATATATGCATTACAAAACTCAGATAACCTTACCATGGTTCGGGCTTTAACAAGATCATCGTGAATCGAGTTTTTCAGCAAAACTTCTTTCTCAACTTCATCTGTTTTCAGTCTTAATTGATCTTTCACTAAATGGAGTTCACTTTCCAGGCGAGTAACTTTATCAAGCATCTGAAAGTCATCTTTCAAATCATGACAAATGACGGTGTAATTTCAGGTCTTGCGAAATTCAGGAAAAATCCAAAAATTAATTCAGTAAACACGACAGGATATTCAAATGAAAAAATGAACAAATTTTTTTCATAAACTAAAAATTAAAGGAGAAAACATTTACCGCTTGTCTATCGTGATTCAATTCACGCACCTCTTTCAATAGCTCATAATTTTCATCAGCTACAGCTGGAAACAAAATCCAAATGAAAAGTTTGAATAACTCCCTATGCACATAAACATTTCTCATTTATACAAAGATTTCATAAATTGGTTAATAGATCTTCCACAGAAAACTTTGAAATTTTCGGGATAAATATAAGTCAGAAAATGTTACGCAAAATCCATCTAACCATTTAATCAATTTACGGTATAGCTTAACGGCTAGAAAAATCAGTAACTGCTAACGGGTACTTTTCAATTCAGTTTCGATAGAAGTGAAATTTTCATAACAAAAATTGGAATAGCAAGAACGTCGGTTTTCTAGAAAATTGCTGGATTCAAAACCTTAAGTTTCAAAATTAAATATGGGAAAGCATAGCTTTATACAATGGAGTAAATTTCTGAAATATCTACCGCAACGATTTTCAGTTTCATTAATTAAATCATGAAGAGGGGCTTTCGAACAATGAGTAGCACAAAGTTCAGCAATTAATGCTCCACGCTCATCATCCTACAAAAAATTCGGGATAAAACATGAAAATATTTTAAGCATTTCAGAGAAATTTCAAAATTCTATGAAAACCTAACCTTTTGTTTGATGAGCTGCTGGTACGCTTCAATTTGTGCTTCATGTGCTTTTGTTTTCTCAATCTGATTTTCCTCTAAGCGAGATAATTCTTTGCGTTGCTTCTTTAAAACAAAACAACTCAAAAATTTTGAAATTTAGAAATATAAAGATTAAAACACTAAAGAATAAAAGGAATCCATTTGAAACAAACTTCAATAACTTCTAACTGTTCCAACTTTTCGCAGTTAGTCAAGTTGTTGGCACGTTCCAATTCGGTACATTTTTGCTGTAGTGCTTCTTTTTCCCTATTTACCACTCTTAACTGACCATCGAAATGAGTTAATTGTTCCGTTTGATTGTCAATTATATACTTTAATTCTCTGTAAGAAAAAAAACAGTGTGCCCAGAAAAAAACCTGTTAAAAGTTTCTAATCAATATAACCAAATTCCATAAATAAAGCCTTGAAGAATGTCAATATTAAAAGAAATAAAAACAGCTGTTAAACTTTTTGTCCTTTTCGAGCATCTCAATTTGTCGTGGATATGTGACAGCAAACTGTTCGTTTTCATAAATGGTGCGTTTTACAAGACTCAGCTCATTTTCAAGATATGCAATTTTTTTACCTGCTTCATCTAAATATGAAACAGTTAGTTACAAGTGGAAAGTTAACAATAATATCAAAGAAAGTGATCATTAAAGGCAGGAAAATTCTTCCATTTCTTGAAGAAGAATAGCAAGAATTTGGAGTGTTTTGGAACGAAATCCACACAAATCAGATGCAGAAAAGAAGTTTAACGTATGTACCTCAGTGGAAAATTTTTTAAAACATTTTGGAAAGTGTTTTTATACATTCGCCGTATTAACATGTGACGCAAAGCCCCGACATTAAAATTTTTTGGTATCCTGTGTATTCTACTCAGAAATCGAGTAAGAGAAAAAGCAAACCAAGCTCGTTGTTCAGTTGAGACACTAATTGTATATCGACCTTGGAAGCAGTATAACCATCCTGACTAAATTCAATAACTGTTTTATCCAAAAAAATAAACTAGCCAAAAACAGGAAAATAGCTAAGTTTTGAACAAGCATATTATGAAAATACCCTGTGTGATACTCTTCTTACAACACCCTAAACTAAAGTTAATCGAATAACACCGAATCATGCCTAATCTAAAACAAATAAGCTCCGATATAATTCCAAATGGCTAGAAGTAATACTTCAGTCATCACTTCAACCGCAAAACCTCACAGACCTCTATTTAAAATATCAAATATACCCGTTTTTGTTTTTAATGCTCGTTTCAGCAATTCGTCTTTTACTCAGTTCAGTTTCCAAAGATTCACATTTCTGAAGTAATTTTTGATAACTGCTCGACAGCTAAAACTGGAGAATTTGTTATTTTCTATGTAAAACTAAGAACAGTATTGTTGAATTTTATTTCAAAGAAAACTATGGCAATAAAGTCTGTCAGACAATCAAAGAAGTCAGATCATCATACATTATTGTTTTCATTTTTTAGCGCACTTTCCAGCCCTTTATTTCTGCTTTTTTCCATTCCTAAAGCAAGCGAAACTTGCTGAAAAAGGTAATAATAAACTGCTCTGACCAAAGTTTATATGATCAAAATAAAAATACTACTATTTGAGTTGCAATACTAAATTCCAAGTGTGATAAAAATAATTAAACCTTGAACAAAAAATGTAAATAGTTACTTATACAAAATAAGAATGCGCAACTCAGAATGCCGTCGAAAAGTAAGCATTTTTAATTCCCTAATAAAGCAGTACTTTTTTTCAACTAAACTACATTAATAAATATAGAATATACCTGAATCTTTTCCTCAGCCGTTATTTTTTCCTTCAGCCAATTTGAATCACTGCGATCGGTATTCAGAAAACCAATGGAATTCAACTCTTTTCCATTCATCCTAAAATGAAACTGTAAGATGAAAATTATATATATATAATAGAAGATAGTTGTAGAACTTACATCTAAAATAAATCGTACATACCAAAAGACACAGACGTAGAAAAAAGAAAAGCCTTATTTCAAAACAGTTCAATAAGGACACAATACTTCACATCCACAACATTTAACAAAAATTCAGAATTAACATTTTGTTCCAATTTTTCACTTGATTTCGACAATAACCACAGTAAGGATTAGTATCGGCTTCAAAGATTTCTGGGGCACTTGCCGGATGTCGAGTGCTGTAGAATGAAATATGACATAACAATTCATATCTAACAAATTTGTCTAATGCTACCAGTCTCTACCACTTAACCGAGCTATTATTTCACTTACTTTAGAAAGCATAAAAACTAACAAAATCAGAAATATATTTAAAATTACTAAACAAACCGGGATTAACTTACCTTTGTGATTCATTATATACAACATAATTTTCTTTATTTTCTTTCTCTAAACGATTTATCCGACTCAATAATTCGGCTCTCTCCTAGAATAAATAAAATCGCAAAATCCTTCACTTGAAATTTCCAATGAATCTAAAATTTTAGTAGAAGACATTCTCATTATTGAAATCACAGCAGAAATTAATGCAACACCAACCTTCAGCAATGCTTTCAATTTCATTTCTGTGTGCTGATTAGCCTATAACAAATACCAAGAAGTTCCGTGATGTTGAAATTTTCAAATTACAGATTTATAAACTATATTGCACTTAAAATAAGTTGTGAACTGCACACTTTCAAATGGTTGTTAATAAGTACGAAAAAGTTCCCATAAATGCGAAAAAAAGTTTTCTACTATTGTATGCTCCTTCTTTTCTTATAAGAACATATTTCTACGCAGAATTAATTCTAGCATTTCGTGTCGAATAAATTCTCCGTCAGACAATAGTAAGATGTGTTGCTGGTTTTTAAATGGTTTAAAAATTTTTTTTTAATTTGCCAAATTTTAATTCAATTTAATACTTACAACCGATTGGGTAGAAGCTCGTCTCCATCGTTCTTGGAGCTGAAATACTTACTTATCTTTCATCGAAAGTAATAAATCATCAAACGCAAGGAATATAATGAAACTTCCACGCTATCAATATTATTTCTAAAATTTTTTCCACTACTATTTTTATCTTGCTGAGCATTTGAAAACTAATAAAGTTGGAAGTAATATTTAATTAAGTTAACTGATAACGGTAGAGAAATAAATTCTCATTGTAAGATTTTCAATAAGTTCAGCAAAAGTCAAAAGAACTGGCTGAAGTAACTGGAATTATAAAGCCAGGAAGGACAGTGCCACGAAACAACTCTAAATAACATCGTCAACACAGTAAATGAAGCATTTTATAATTAGAAAGAATTACAAAAATCTAAATGTAAGACTAAAACCTCTTTCTGAAGTCGAGATATTTGTTCTTCGCGTGCCGAAATTGCATCATTATAATATTTTTCTGCAGCTAAAGCTTCACGTCCCTTTTGTAGTAGCTATAAAAAAAAGAAATAACATCAAAAAACCGCACTATAATAGAAACGCAAAACAAGCCGCTACGCTGAAAATTCGTTTCCTTCCCAAACTTCATATTCAGATAAAAAATCTGATAAGCATCTTACCATATTCTGTAATTTATCTACACATTGCTGAAGATTATTATTTGCAATTTTTACAGCCCTCAACTCGTCATTGCAACTGTGAGCACTAACTGATGCAACGGCATCCGGTTCCAAAGCAGCCACAGATCCATGCAATAATTCAGTTAAAGCGTTGTAACTTTTACTCCGCTGATCTAGAGTGAAATAAATCTGGAAACTCTATTTTTCTCTAGCATATTTATCACAATTTTATTCAAAAAATAAAATTACTAAAAAAGCCAATTTTTCAGTACATTTTTAGTCTTATCACTCAACTTTTGGAAGTAATTGCCATAAAGGGGCTAATTTCCCAACTCGCAAAGATAGCTTTAGCTGTCAAAAATGGTCAATAACTTGTTGCCAGATGGAACAGATGATTTTGTAATGGATGCTAAAAAAATACCAAGATGTGAACATGATGCGCATTTTTTTAGGACTTTCAACTGCTTTCCCATACTTTCATTGTCTCTCTGAACTTTCCGTAGCTGTGCTTCAAGTTGTTTGCAGTGAAAACCAAGCTGTCGGCGCCTTTCTTTTTCACCTTGCAATGACCTTTCCGATACTATAAAATTAACAAATAACATAATCTCTGTACACAACGTCAAAAGTACTTTAACACGTTAATTTGACTTTGAAAATTACTCCTCATAATATTTGCAAACCACCACCAAATTCAGTTAAATCCAAATCCATATACGTGCACTTCATAAATCACTCCGTAATGTCCATCAATTCAATTAACACTCTTTAGTACTATCAAATCCTGCTCTCCGTCTTTATTAGATAAATTATTACAAAATACTACCACGAAGACGCTTCTCATACTCCTCTTTCAGTTGTTGAACATACGTATTCATTTATATTCTCCACAATTATATAACCATAAATTCGAATAAAAATGACTCTGAAATAATTTGTAAAAAATTTCAACATAAAAAATAGAATCTGAAAAACCTGTCATTTTGCTTGGTGACAAACTCGAGATGTTTAAGATTCTGATTTTTTTTTAAACCATAGTGCTTAGATGAGAAGTACAGTAATTCAAATGTTAATTTTCAGCAGTAATAGCCGCAAATTTTCATAATAAATTTAAAAATTCGCTATTGGCTACAAAACTAAATCGTACTTTCACACAATTTAAAAAAAAACGATAATATGAATCCATGCCAACGTAGTGTTATTGTACATGGTATTATCATGTTACTAACCATTCACCTAATAACACTGAATAACCAAACTAAATGTTACAGCTATGAACTGTACTGATTATCACGTACAATAAAACTCTACTATTGCATATCTTGTAACTTATAAAAATAACTTATAGAAACTCTCCGTGTTGATCATATTTGAAAAACTTTGCAAAACAGGCCGTAAGAAATGAATGGCAATGTCGGAGTCGCAGAGAAACTGAATAATGCTCCAAACAATGCTGGTGTACACGTGAAAGGAAGACGAAATGAGCAATTTATTCAAAATACAAGAATAAAAGCAACAACAACATCACTAATCGCAATGGTAACAACTAAATTTATGAAATTGTAACAACAATGAATGGTAAAAGACTATACACGATAAATGAAGACAGTGGTTGAGAACGAAAGTTCCCAACCAAAAATTCCCTGAAGTTCATTATCCAGAAAAATTGTTGGCCTGCATGAAGTGAATTTTGGAGCAACATGTGCTGTTAATTAATTACGTTTCAGTTATAAGTTCAGTAACACCTTGTAAATACTGCAGTGCACGTTCCTTAACCTGAAAAATTAAAAAATGAATTAACAAATTATTACACTTTTCACGCATATAGTTACCCTAGAACTTACTACATGGCATAAACATGAATTCAAAAAACTAGTAAAGATTTGCGAAATACTATAATGCGTTTCATGATTCTATTAAAACATTGATTTTATTGTTTTCCTCATCGAACTACTTTATAATGTTGAAAAAAAACAAACATGATTCTGCTGTTTCTCATCACCATGTCTCTGCTCCAGATCCACCCATTTCTTGTAAAATAACCGAGTTTTATGAGTGGATAATTTTAGTGCAGTGACTCGTTCAAATAGTTGCCTAAAACAAATCTTTTTAAAAAACCAGATAACACTAAGGCTCAATCATTCTCCTACTTCTACTAAAATTCATATAAATTACCTTGAAAGCTACTTTCTTAAAACAACACTTGCACAGAAAAAATACCTTGCATCTTCAATTTTTCCGGCCTTGATGAGTAGATCAATGTAAACTATCCAAACATCTGTTTTTCTCGGATATGAATTTAAAATATTTTCAAAAATTGTTTTGCTTTGTTCTATATCACCGAATTTGAATTCAAGTTGTGCAAAACGACTCAAAATCGCTACGTCTGAAATTAAATTCAGGTAAGCTCTACAGTTAAAAATTAAATATCGTCGTATTCTATACTATATCGTCTATATCGTCATACATGAGCTAAATGATGTGTAAAAATGGCATGTTCACGATGATATTAATTCTTGATCAGTACTTTACCGCAATAAGAGATAAAACAGCAATTAAATAAAATTTTACACTTCTTTGCTTTGGTAAATTGAAATTTTTTCAGATAATCATAAAAACCTACGATGTTTCCAGGGCAAACAATTGATAGCTTTCTTCATCAAATTCCTCGCCATATCTGAGCGCTTTGTTTCCAGTAAATGTTGGCCATAAATGAACCAAACGTCCAAGTCGTCGTGACGAAACCGTTTCAACATGTCGTCCAGTAAATCATCCGTTTCCTGCAATAACTTTCACATAAAAGGAATTGCCTTAAAAGGCAGTAATTCCTTTTCAGTTCCCCATTACACATACGTCACTAACGAGATACTGACCGCTAACAAAATCTGACACATGCATTATATAGGAATAATAATACCTGCATCTTCCCAAGATTTTGATATATTTTCACCATTTGCTTATACATTTTCAAAGCATCAGTATTTTTGATAGCATTTTCAAAAACTGCCTTTAACGATTCGCTGGTACCGAAATTTCCCTCTAAATTGAGATATGCTGTCCAAACATTGAAAATTTCATCTTCTTCTCTAAAGTAAAAAGAAATCAGCATAATCATACTTTAAAGCATATATATGTCATTATTTATTCACGAAATAGTTCGGAGACCCCAATTAACCGTAAATTAAAATCTCCGCGTTTTCATTTTCAACCTACATTTATGTTCAGAACTTCTAATTATGCAACGAACTAACCTGAAATTGATCACTGAAAGAGCACGCTCCGCAACTGCCCTTGCTTTTTCCACATCATTTCGTTCCAGAAAGAATGTAATGTACCTAGAAAAGTATTATTAATATGAATTAATTTAGGGTTTCTTTCGTTTAAATTAGAGAGACAAATTTATCTCACAGTAACACAGAGACCACCGCATATTTTTTAAATAAAACTTCACAAAAAGCTTGAAGAACAATTGCAAGTAAATCCAGATATACCGTATCCACAGAATCGAAGAATTGGGTGTGCCAGCAACTAAACGATCAAAATCATTTGTGTTGTCTGGGATCCAATTACTCTCCAGGATTTTGCGCTCACGACTTACTAATTTCCTTTCCTCTTCTATTTGAAGCTCCTCTTTAGCTAGAACGAATGATACATTCATTTCTAAGCTCAGAAATTTCTGCACCAGTCTAATAAAAAAATACGATTTAAAAATTTTAAAACTTCTCTGTTCACATAATTTTTTTTGCATTATCTAAAAATCTAACAAACAAATTTTTACGAGTCAAAACTTTTACGAATAATGAAAATTAAAGTTGGATCTAACAAGTGTTTCGTATTAGAATACAATTTTTTAAAATTTCATACTTTTTAGCTTGCTTCGCTCATCAGTATTATCAGCGACAGATTGATCTTTCGCTATTAAAGTACTAACAGGAACATCCACCTTTTCACCAAGTTGTCCTACTGATGCGAATTCGGCTAGTGTAAATCCTTTTAGCGACCAGTCCAAACCTGGTTCGGGCAACTGAAATCAAAAAAAGAGAAAATTAAGGATTTGAGCTTTAACTACCTCTTCCACCAAAGCCTAAATGGAATGTGAGCTATACCCTATCAGTACCCCAAAATTATAAAGTCCCCTCTTGAATGTTACTACCTACTTTTGCTTCAACACGAGTAACCTGGGGAAGTTCATTGACTTTCGAATGTGTTGCTACATAACCAGCTGCTCTCGATTTCTTTCGCGGTAAATCGATTGCGATATCAGAACCAGATCCAACACTTATTAGCCTCTTCCGTAGTTTCTTTAAAACATTAGTATTTAGAGTTCCCCATAATTTATAGATATCGCGTTAATGAAAAAGAATCAAAAAATTTACTTAAATAACGCTAATATTGAGTAAGAGATGACTTAACAAAGTAAGAACGAAAATCAAAATCGCAATTAAATCAGAAAAAAAAAACAAGCACAGACTTCCTCCGAAGAACCTTCCGCAATTAAATTGACAAATTCTACTTTCAAGCCACCATCCGGAAAGACATGACTAACACGAACTTTAACTAAATCATCGGGTTTTAACGACAAGCTGAAAAACTTTTGACCTTAATGGCTCGGTTCATGACATTCACAATTGTTTTTAGTAAATCTCATCTTCTTAAACAATCCACTTTAGCTATAACAATAATTGTTTTGCTTGCTGAATAATTTTCTTTTTTTACTGCAGTGAGAATTGCTTAAATACTTCTGTTATAGAAGTACATGTTGAACCATCTCGTCAATGTTTTATTTCTCATTTTCGATCATTTCTGAACTTTCTAGTTTTAGATGAAATTAGAAAAATAAGGAAAAACTGGTATACTTCTTGCATTTTACGACACAACCAGCAATACCAGGCCTGATTTCGACAAAGATATGAGCATCATCAGGCGATGAAGTTACGAATGCTTGAAACTCTGAACCGACCTGAAATAAAGCTACGACTTCACAACCACACTGTCAGCAAAAATGCTTGCACTTGTAGTAGTATTGAAAGAGTAATGGAAAATTAGTAAAAAGATCACTGCAAAACAACACCAAACTAATAGGATATTTAGGAAAAAATATTAAGATGTAATCTACGGTATTTATCTCGATTAAGGACATAAGCGCATAAATATTGGCAAATTTCAATTACGAAACAACATAATTTAAATAAAAAAAAATGCAAGTAACTGTGGCATCAAATCCTACCTCAATATCATTTCCACTTAGATATTGCGTATTTTCCGACCCTTTCATGAGATTATAGCGCGACTCTGTGACAGCAATCCATCTACCCTTATCGTTATCAAAACGCAAAAGTTGCACATTATAAATCTGAAATTACAATGTGCTAAAATTCCGACAGCAAACTAAAGCAACGAAGATTGGGTGAAAACAACTTCCCTATTTCGTTCACTTTAACAGCTCCATTATAATTTACAATTACAATTCCTCAGTCTCGTTATTACAAATATATATATATATATATATATATATATATATATATATATATATATATATATATATATATATATATATATAATTCGTAAATACATATAAACGAACTCCATTACCTGATTTAATTCATAACTTTTTACTGCTTCATGTGCTTTCAGATAATTATCAGTAATACCGGCCAAGGTAAGGATAGCTCGCTGATTATTAGTAAGTTCCAATATAACGCTACTTGGTGACTGTGTAATACCAACAACTCGTCCTGTCACACGGTCACCACGCTCGAATGTCTGCAAATTTCAATTCCGTACAAAATTTTCCAAAAAATGCTGGGAATTTTTTCGCTCATGTTCCGAAAAACTCCGACCTGGAATAATAAAAAACCCAACCTCCCACACACTGCGTCTCAATAAGCCCTTGGGACATCATAATTTGCCTACAGTACGTCATTAAAAAAAACCCGGCAAACTAACAAATCACCTTTCGTGCTTCTTTTAACGTCATTTCCAAACATTTTCGATGTCTCAACTTTCCGCGTCCATTCTTGTAAACATTCACTCCGATAACTTGTGCAATTAACTTTTCACCGGGTTCAAAATCGATATCAACTAATGCTGATGCATCATTTGTTGGGTTAGTCATCTGAAACATACTTTAGGCTGATCCATTTAAGCAAAAAATAAACCTCTACCACCACTGTAATTTTCGGTGCTATTTTGTCATCGATTTATCGACTCATTTTTGACAGCGCAAATAACAAAAACATACCAAATTCTCATCATACAAATTTTGCTTCCGGATGACACCATTCCAAAGCGGACTAACTTCCACTCTAACTACTCCAACATGAGGTTCCTTACACACAAAAACAGGAATTAACGATCCATGTGCATAAGTTTGTGGATACCCTAGCACCGACTGTTTTCTCTTCGTCTCATTCAGTTTCCAGGTTTTCATCGTACATTCAGCCAAACGTGTTGCCTGACACATATATATATATATATATATTTCCTTGGAGATTTAAAAATTGTAATAATACAAGCTAAATGTTAATAGGTTCCATAAATTTTTGTTCTTGAATGTTTTCCAGTTACTTCCCAAATTTGCGGGAAAAGTTCCAAACCAACTTTACCAATTCAAAAAAATTAAATTCGAGTTATTATGAACTGCTAAAATTTCTTTCGTACCACTCCTCCACTCTTTACTTAAAGTCAATTCGCTGTCTTACTGCTCGTACTGCTGCCAGACTAAATATAATTAACGAAGAACCAATAAAAAAGAACTTACGACCATTTTTTCGATCTTTTGCGCATCCTTTTCTTTTAATTTAGAGAGATCCAACTTTCTCACTTTTTGCTTCAACTTTGTGAAACACATGATTTTAACGTTAACTGTTTTGTTTTTTGTTTTTTCCAAGAAACTTTGAACTGGCTGAGAAGTTTGGCTCAAGAAACTTTCATCAAATTCCGATGCATGCAAACGTCCTTAAACATAAATTTAGGTGCACTGATTTTCTCAAAACCGCGTTGCTTATAAAAATCTGCAATTTGTGTCCAGCAAAGATAAATACACGGAAAGGAGGGAAAAGGAACTAAGTAATAAGTGACGATGAACATCTTTGAAACACAGCTGTTAATGTGTTGGAAAAGGAAAATGAAAAAACTTCATACCGATAGTGCCACCGGGCAACTCTAGTTCAACAGCGTTGTATAAATCGCCTTTGGACCACATCCCCTTAACTTTTGCTGTATAAATCGCAAACTGCTTCAACTTTTTCTTTATTGCTGCTTTCACGGGTGTCTATAAAAGAGGATTCAGGCTCAATAAACAAATTTAATGTTATTTTTATCTACAAATTATTAATCATCCTATTCTACCATTAAATAGTTCGATTTCTCATTTTTAATTATATATAAGCAATAATTCAAAATTTAATAATACAGGATAACATAAAATTAAATTTAAAAACACAGATAAGCAACAATTAATAAATGTAAGTTGCACAATGTCAGTGCAATTTCGTATGTGAGATTGCTACTTTATAATTTCTCTATAAAATACTGATAAAAAGTAATAATACTTTAAATTTCCTATGAGTTAACTCATATTTCTTTAATGTTTCCATTGAAGTTCCAATCATGATGTCGCCAGCAACGAGCTTGGGCATAATTGTCCATTGACTTCCATTTTCATCTACAAATTATTAATCATCCTATTCTGCTATTAAAATAGTTCAATTCCTCGTTTTTGATTCTTTTATAATCATGGTATGCAATAATATATGACCACACCTTTCTTCCATCTTTCCTCTCTCTATCTCAATTTCGGTTGTCTCAATTAATTAGTTTTCTCACTCATATGTCCGGCTTAGTAGAGTCAGAAGTCGAACAAATGATTACTTTCCCGTATTGATAATATGCATATACGATTCCTTACTCATCCTAATTATACTACGAAGTGTAAAATGTCGAGGAAAAAGTTAATCTAGTACGGTTCGTCATATTCATATATAACTGACCCAACTTCGAAGAAATAATATTCACATTCGGATGTATTCTCATCGGAATGCAAACCACGAAAGCCGAGTTTTCCGTTTCTACTGTTGCAACCGCATATTCTCTTTTGCACAACCATACCTTTGCGTTGAATTCCTTTTTACTACATACTAGTAACTGTAGTTTTCTCTGAAAAATGTTGTAGAAAATTCAGTAACTGTTGATGAGAAAGTGAATAGCAATTTCAATCGTAGCAAATTTTGGACCGAAAATATCATTTACAGCAGCTGAAATCACATAAGTTCCACCTTCCCCTTCCCTCGCTTTCAGGGCAGTATACAACCACAAGCAGCCAATTAAACGACCAATTTAATACACTGTAATAGTATCACAAGTGTCCATAATTTAATTTATCGGCAGGAGGATACAAGAGAACTCTTTCACCAGTCAAAAACCACAGCTTTCGTTCCATACCTCATTCAAATGCTGAATATCGTCATCCAGAAGAAATAGTACCAATTCACATGCTGGTAATTTGACATCCAAAACTAACGCTCTCGCGCAGCTTCCTTTCTAAATTTCTTGTAGCAAAAACTTTTTAACTTTTAATAAATGCTTTCCATTAAAATCCAAACTCTATTTCATAAAATTTATCAAAGGAAAAAGGCAGCAATCGCACAAACTTCTTAGAAAAAAGGTTTGTAGTAAAGATAAAAACAACTTTTTTGGTACTGCATTAAGCAATCTCTATCCTGATCAAATTATTAGCTAAAAAACGCTTGGAGATAGTTTTACTCTATATTTTGAAAGAAAACCTGGAGAATGTTAATGCTGTTTATTGTGTATCCCTTGAAATTTGAGTTATCGCCACACCGTACAACAACACTCCGTTCTGACACGTCTATGATCTTTATATCGATACATTCTCCGATTTTTGGCACTTGCGGAGTGTTTGGATTGTTTGCTATAAACCAGTTCAGTTCCTCCAAAGCAAAATACACCATAGATGGTGCAAAATAATCAGATTCTGCACCAGATGGTACACAGAGATATGTCTAAAAAACATCTGAGTTAGAATTTCTCTTATATGTTAAAACAAACTCAAAGTGAAGTAAGATCATAGTAAGGGATTTCGATAAATGCGAATATCAGATTATAATAGCAAAAGTCATAACATTATAATGAGCTTACATCCAAGATTAAAGAAAACCGCTTCCTCTCTAGATCAACTGATGACACTCGTGCCACAACAGTCTGTCCTATTTGAAGTTCTTCTGAAGAATTAGCAATTATTTCAAGAAAATTGTAGCAATCTTAAAAGTAAATATAGCGCAAGTGACGAACAGCTGTAAATTTAGAAAATTATTTAGGATCACATTAACAACTTACGCGCTGATGCTGGCAAAAGCATGGGACGTATAAAGCGTGCTGGAGCTGTAAGTGCTGAGCCACCTGCCAGTTCAACAAAATATCCCATCTCTTGATGCTTATGAATAATGTTACCACAAACAAGTTCTCCTTTTGCAAGATCCTGAATACCAGTAATGCGTCGATGTTTTTCTAACCAATCGATCATGAAACGTTTACTCGTCACCTGGAATATTATTTCAATCAAATCTCACTAATTTTAGGAATTCCATGCGGTTGAAACTTAAGCACTCGTTACTCCATCAATGGACAGTAATGACAACTTGTTGAACTACACATTCCTATTAAATGAAAAGTTCTGAAAATTGAAAACACCGTATAAATCTGTATTCGAAATGTATTGCAAACTTACTAACCTTGAGGTTCCCAGCAACATCACTCAAAATTGCAACTTTTGGTAACACACTTCCAGGCGCAATACTTTCGCTTAGTGAAGAAAATGGTAAATCAAAGCAGTCACTGAGTAGTTCTTTTGGAATGAATGCTTTCACTTTTCCACCCTAAAATAAGATTGATTTCCACAAAGAATTTCATTTAAACCGGTGCGATATTCTCAACGGTCTCGTACACCAATAAATAAAAAAGCAATAAAATGAATCATTTGCAGCAGTAACAATATATGCAGATCTAGTACTATATTACTGAGTTCAACAACGGGTAACGAAAAAACCACTATAAATGAATAATTAAAACTAGTTAAACAAACCAATTTCTTTCCTAACTTGACAGTGATGTTCAAAACCTCATTCTGTTTCAATTTATTAACATTCGACGAAACGTTCAATACAACTGCCGAAAAAGAAATAGGATTTTCTCCATCGATTATAAATGGCTGTAATTCGAACATGCATAGAAAATTTACGATTAATAACTTACTTTCATCTAGTTCTTTCCCATCAGGACTGCAAAATTATTTTTAAATTTGCTACCTGAATCTAAAGTCCCAAAGCACAAACTACAGAACGAAGAAAACCGAAACCCTTAATTGGGAATGCGTGCTTCATTCAGCGGTAATAAAGATCATTCATCCTATAGCGCTCATCAGTAATTAACCTGTGAACTCCATTATATAATATTAATGATATAGTTCTTCGCAAAATGAGATTAAAATCGAACCTGAGCTCTAGCTATTCCAGTCCCACCGCCAGCCGTACTTGCCAGCGCAACCAACATACGTTCGCGCTGTGGATCAACACTGATTACTCGAATACGGATTGTGAGACCAATTCTTCAAGAGAGAGAAATCAATATTCATTTTAAAAATTGAAAAGCTGGAATTTCATAGTTTTATTTCATTACAGACTGAAATTAAAATAAAAATTTTCGATGTTTTCGTGGTTTGACAAGAAAATACCCAGTGAAATAGCATGTTTGAAGAACATCAAACATACTTTATGTTGGTTCCTAATCGTTCCGTTTCTTTTGGAAGCATGAATCCGCGAGTCCCACCGTAAAAACCTACGACAAGCCCACCACTTGAATGCTGAGAGATAACATAACCAGTGGCTATCGCATTAGTTGCAATATCCGCATAACTCTTGATGATTGTGTCTTTGTTTGTAACAAGGGATTGCTTATTTGTCAGAATAAGTTGTTCCTTCACTCTATTCACACTCAAAATGCGACAGTTAAGCTCATCACCTAAAGATATATGAAATACATGTGGAATATCATCGAGAGTAGTTTAGTAAAACAATAGTTTTAACAAATCATATCATTTCTGGAAACTGTAACATACGTAAATTTCCATAAATGTCGTAAACACCAGACACTGGAAGCAAAGTTTACAGAATTTTAAGCTTATCATTGCTTTTCTGAAGAGTGATCTATGACTGTGAATGGCAGAGAAAACTTCCGGTGTTCAAAGACATCACCGATGGATTGAAATGCAGATGACTGATAATTGCGATAATACTCAAGAATTAACCAGGTTTAATAAAAAGCTTAACAAAATCGGAATATAATTCACCTATAACGAAGTGCTTGTCAATTTGTGTGATCAACTTATCAGAGAGATGGATTTTGGGTACAAATCCCCGGATCGAATTATATATTTTAACAAACAATCCTTTAGCTAACACGGATTCTACCCTTGCAGTGACTTTCTCACCGGGAACAGCATCCTGCAATGAAGAGGAGAAACAAATTAATCAGATAAACTCCTCCAATACTTTCACCACAAAAGAATGAAGGATGGAATGCACCGAGTCCACGATTTGTAAATTACATACGAAAAAAATGGGCAAATAGGTAAGTAATTAATTAACCACCACTGACTGAAATTGTGCGAAAGTCATAGTATGTCCTCCGCCCACACTTCTGTTCGATTTCACAAAAACAACAATTATCCCTTTGTTTCAAAAAACAGTAGGAAAATTATAAGCCAAGGCAATAAAAAAGTGAAAAAAAGGCCTCACTTTTACGCAGACCATTTTTTGTGCTAAGATATCTTTCCGTGTCGCAACTATTAATACTCTTTCAACCATTTTAAACGATAGCACACGTGCCTGATGTACTGTTCCCTCCTTATATTCAACACGATCTAAAATGTTGCCTGAATGTAAACAAATTAAAAAAGCTTCTGATGTTGCAAATCGTGCTGAAATGAAGACATCATACTTACATTTATGTAAATACAACAAAAGCGTAGTGAATATCTCAATGAATAAAATAATTCTTCAACTTCGACAATAAAACTAATGCACCGAAACCTTTTCAGTTTAAAATTAAAAGCTAAAGCTAAGCCCTGCATAAACCATGGAATTCATTAGAAATACTTCTAACTAAAACAGTATACTTTTAACTACTGCACTTCCATGCACTTTAACATATTTGAAAAATTAAGAAGATGTAAACCTTTTAGCTCAATTTTCCTTGCATATGCTGCAACCAGTGAATTTTTTCCACACTCATGCAGTAATACATCAAAATTGACATTCCCATTCCTATCCACACTGCTTACCTTGCACTCAATAATATCGCCAATGTGAATATTCTGAAAATCAAAAAGAGGAAAAAACCAAATAAACAGAGCACTTGCTAATAATTCTAGTCTTCCAACACTAAACTAAGCAGGAAATTATCGGAGCCACTAAAAATCAAACATAGTTACTCTACCCAATACTCCTTTGAATTTAATTTACAACGAACGAGAAACTACAGCAAAATAAAAAAGTAATGACGAAGAGTCTCAGTAGTAAAAAAATCATGTTAAAAAAACTGTACGCCGGATACAAATATGTATCTTATCGAAAAAGCCGAGCACGCCAATCATTAATCATTATCGATATAAACTAGCTACTAGTGATAAAGTAACATACCTCAAAATTAGTTCGTTTTACAAATTTACTAGCAGCAATAATATCTGGATGTCCATTTAATACTAGCAAATTGCTATTTTGTTGACAAAACATCACAATTGTTCTAAAAGACTTCAAACACTTGAATGGATCGTTCCGATACCTCGGTGGTAAATGTTGACTGCTTACGTATGCTTTTATACCTGAAATACTTGTGAAAATATTGAAAGCCAAAAAGGCAGGATCACTTCTTCTTACAAAATATGATCTCTTTTATTGTTCCAAGATATACGTAGAAAAACATTCCTTAATTATGCCACTCAAAAAGACCTAATTTCCGCATTTCCGCTTAACAATCTTAAATTCAAATTAAATCCCAAATTTTGGTAATGCAATCAGTGCCAGCCTAGCCAGACGGTACCTTTTACAAACATATTAATTATTCGAAATTTTCTTACATTTGAAGGTACGCTCAAATATAATTCGCAAAAACTGTGGCATAATCGAATTCAAAAAGTAATCTAAAGCTATAATGTTTACCGTTCCCAATGTTGACATAAACACCACTAGCGGTTGGTTGCAATGGATTTACTAAAAGTAAAGTTCCTGGCATTAAATCGTTAAGTTTAAGCTTTTTAATAGCGGCATCACTTAAACATTCCATTTCAGGTACCACAGACAGGCTGATGACTCGCGCTTTCTGCAATAAAAAAAACGCTAATTTATATGAATTTTCCGAAATTAAAATAAAAGAATTCCTGCTCAAAATATTCTGATATAACTTAAGCTTTAAATAGGACAAAAAATGAATTCCAACACAATACTATTTAAAATTAGAAAATTGATCGTACTTTATTTGATGAATTTTCATTCTGTATCCGGAACAGCAGCGGTTGTCCTTTTACTAAACTTTCCTTTTCAAAGGTAGGTGCTAAATGCTTTTCTGCTACAAATCCTTTTAATTCAACCGACTGCAATCCGAGATTAATAATGACACCTGTAATATTTTTTTTCATGAAGACAACTGAAAATAGAAAAATGACTAATGAAACGAAAAAGTGAGTCTTAATAAAAAAGCAGGGACCTTTTTGAAATTATACCTTTATCTTCTACACTTTCCACAATACCATTAAGCACAAGACCATTGATTAGGGCACCAGGATTGAGATGGAAATTAACAATCAATGGATCACAACTGACAATAGGATATGAAACTCTCTTTCCTTTTTTCTGAATCTCTGAAAAATAAATAGATAAAAATTACTAACATTTCCATTTTTTTTTGCTTATTTTAACTCTTCACATATAACTGTCTCATTTTCCTTCGTTTAATTGACGAATCAGATCAAAGCACTTTGTTCGACTCAATTACTATTGTATCTAAGTTTTCAATAACATTAAGTTATAAACTTTAACCTCTATTTTTTTTAGCATCTTAAAATTGATTTGATATTAATCTGCAGGAAAGTGTAGGAGGTATGGCTACTCAAGAAAAGTTGCAAAATAAATACGAGACGTGAAAATATTCTTTCAATTTACCCACTGAACCATTCATAAAGGAATCGCATCGGTCAACTCTAGACAGCAAAGGAAAGCATTTAGCATTACACTACGAGAAACCGTTAAAATCAACTTTTGTAGAAACTTAATTAAGAAAAGAAAAGTTGAAAATTATAAAAGTACCATAAATCTCTCTGGCTCTGATGACTTTGAACGCTAACATTTGACCAACTTTGAAGATGTCTTCCAATGTAAGGGATGAATCTTTTAATGTTTCCAGCATTAAGTTGCCAAAATTTTGAATAGGCACTTTAACAATTACACCATCCGAGCATTCCAGCAATACTTCTGTCTCTTTAATCTAAACACAATCACTCATATATGAATTGGACAAAAAATTTTATAATCTAATCGTTGAGGCCATATGGTCTCGTTTTACATCCAGTAACGGAAAAAATTGTAATTCGCCTTAAAAACTTACTTTCATAACGACGCCCAATCCAAGTATTCCCTCAGTAAGAAGATCCGGAGTCATACGCTTATTCCATACACCACTGTATTCAGACTTTGGCTCATTTTTAATTGATCGCTGCTGGAAATGCCGACAACAGTGACAATTTCAACTACTTTACGTTTTTATATCCTACTAATCGGTTCGTTATAATTTGTTTATTAAAGCAAAATAAATGACACTGGCAATACTCATTATCATTACTGCTACTATCCTTGTAACAATCATTTATTACTAGTGGCCACTACCGTCCTTTCGCGTCATCATAGTCATCATCTACTCTTTGTCATAATAATTATTATTAGCATTACTGTTATTATTGCTACTAGTATTATTACTTAACACTGTTATCACTATCACGTTGCCATGATTCAGCATCAATTACAATTACAACCACAGCATTCGCTGCTGAAGAATTTTGTTATCGCTGCCATCATTAGCGTTAATCATGTTGTTGATACTACCATCTGTTATTATTTTTTCACTTTGATTTCAACCAAAAATTCACCTTAACATCTGTTGCCTTATCATTATCTGAGCATATTCCCCGACGTTTTCTGCTTACAGACAAGTCTTCACGTGGGAAATCAATTTCCATATCTGTTATTTCTCTGAAATATATGATCTTTAAATTTTCTATAACAGAACAACCCCCTGCATCCTAAACCACCGCGAATAAAAACAATCTCACGTAGATCAAACTAATCTCTCGTACTGCAAGAAACCGTGCAATGCATCAGGATATAACAACAACGCGTTAAATTAGGATGAGCTGTTGAATGAGGTTGGAATTTGTGCTTATGTACGCCATTTAGATATTTATTGGTAACGCTGGTGTACTTGACAGATAGTTGATATTCGACTTGTACGATAGATGCCATTAAACAACTCATTTCAGTTTCGTTGAATAGGATGAGTGCAAGAGATACTCATTCCGTGCAACAAGCGCGAAGTATTGTTGAACAATTACGTCGCGAACGTAGCTTACGTCGTACGACGGTCTCTCAGACTGCCAATGATTTAGTAAGGTAAGGTTACGTCGTCTTTTTTGTGAGTTATGCAGGAACCACGGTACCATGATCTTTGTAATGTAAAGTAATATTTAGTCATGGTGGTATTTGAGGATTGATTGAAAATCTACGTATGACGTGGGAAGTTAGAAAGGTGAAGAATCAGTCTTTCATCTTTTTACATGTGTTCTGCTAAACCATTTTTCTTTTAAAATATGGGCCACCAATGATTTTAAGTTCGTGTCTTTTTGAAATTTTCCGTTCAAGTAAGGTACGGCTAACTAAATTTTGGTATATGCTCGAGCATATTATCATGTTAACTCAAATGAGATTCTGATCCAAAAGTAAATATTGAACTTGTTATTGTAACCTCATCTGACTGGATGGTTAGAAGTAGAACTGGGGAGAAAATGTTCCTGTTTGGAAGAATTCTATAACTGATGAAAACAGCGTTATGTATTATAGAGGCAAAACATGTTTTATTAATTCGCTGAAGTTTCAGGTATACGCAAGACTGTCAGAGAGATGACATACTGTTGACGGGCTTTCCGAATGATAAGATGAATCCATTCCGGCCTAAAAGCTCCTTTCA
Organism: Litomosoides brasiliensis; assembly: GCA_013365375.1. Classification (NCBI taxonomy): domain Eukaryota; kingdom Metazoa; phylum Nematoda; class Chromadorea; order Rhabditida; family Onchocercidae; genus Litomosoides; species Litomosoides brasiliensis. Next base: position 161,202 of record JABVXW010000032.1, read on the forward strand.
GTGTTTACTACTTTAAGTTGGAGTTACCATAAAGCGTTGCGCAAAAGACTATGCCATGAAAGGACATTATCATGTATCATTGTCGTTGTCTCTCCTCTAATGCATCTAACAACATTACATCTTTGTTTACTGATTGTGGATGGATGCATAAGACGTTAGTTAACCTGTGAAATTTTTGAATGTTTACGGAAAGTGTCGCTGGGATTAAGAAACCCGATATTTTTGAGATAAATTTAAGTTTTGGAAAAGAGCAAATTGGGTTTACCATGAAAGTGATATCCATGGCCTTTTTATATACTGGTTCTGTTTTTCTTTTTATCCCGTCATTTTTCATTTGTTATTGCTTCCATTTCCAACTCAATTTCTATAACGTTTAGAATACCCCTCTCCATTTCTACTTTTTCTCACTTTATAAGCTTCATCAATATGCTGTCTTTCCCACATTTCATTGTAAAAGCATGTGTACTCAAAAATAGAATTTTTATAACTGTAGTAATGAAGTGCATCCACTAAACAGACTCGTCGTCAATTCAAACAAGGGTTCGCAGAACTGGTTCCTGAATTCTCTAGAGTATTTTTTAGGTACTTCAATTAATAAATCGGAGATTTATATCGTCATTATAATTAAAGTAGTCTTAGATATATTACCATTTAATTAATTAAAATTCGGACCGAAATCTACCTTTGGCAGGTTAAGCAGCCTGTTTCGCACCAGGAGATCTCAAATATTCAGAATAAGCAAGCCTTTATATTCTATGTCCACGAAGAGAATGTCGTAATTAAACATGAAAAGCATTTCAAGCGTTAATGTAAATTGCCTAAGCAATTTTATTTTACTCATTAAAATTTTTTACATGGAATCTGAAGCATAATATTTATCATTAACACATTTAACAGAAACTATCGGCCATTAGTTCATCATATTCCCTCTTTTTTAGTCTTCCTTTTTTTAATTTCTTCAATAATGAAAAGTCTGACCCAAGGTCATCCACATTCTCCTTGGTTTCGCTGTACTGTCGCTTTTTCGCAGATTTTTTGAATGCTTGCCCGACATCTAACTTTTTTTTCTTAATTCTACCTGCCTGTAAGGAGTTTATGAATCTATTTCATAAAGCGATGCACAAACATTAAGAAGAAATGGCTAACAAAGACAACAATTCATAGATTTTTAGAGACGTCTATGTAACCAAATTAATTAAAATTCCGAGTTGCAGCGACAAAAAATTGGTAAATCTTCGATTTCATTGGATAGTTTCGAAATTAAAACATAATAAGTGGTACAGTGAAAGCACCTTATTAAATCTTTAGCTAGCGTACCTTTTCCATTGATTTATCTTTGGTTTTCAGAAGCAGTAGCTTGTTCTGCCTTTGTTTTTCCTTTTCAACATTTTTATAAGGTATTTCTGAAGTATTCAATTCAGAGCGTTTAAATCCACTCAAGTCGCTATAGTGAAATTCTTTCATGCGTGGAAGACGCAACAACCCATAAGCATGACCATAACCAATTACATCCAAATCTGCAATTTATAGCTTCGAAAACAATTTCATATTTCTTTGAAGACTAAATTTCAATTTTTTGAATTCTGCTAGACTATGAAATGAAAAAGAATAGGAGTCTCATTACCTTTAAAAGAACACACTACGTTACAATCATGGCGTACATATGATTCAACGAATGACATAAACGCCCGAGTACCACTTTCCAGGATTTCTCTGAACAGCTTGATTACTATAAGACTTCACAAATAGTAAAAGTTAGTCTTCATCAAAGCACTAACATTGGGTTCTGATATGCAAATGCAATCAATTTCAAGCAAATAACTTGCAAACATAATTTATAAAATTTAGACAAATAGCTGAAGTAGGCTAGGAAGCAAAAAATAACATACCGCTCTTTTGAAGCCATCTCAACAATATGCTGCCTTATTTGTTCAGCTTCACCGTCATTTTCTTTCAGATTTACTTCCATTTCAACCAACGAAACTTTCTCGTATTTTTCGATAAATTTGATGTAAGCAATTTCTTCTGGTGTAAGAAACAACACATTATTTCCCACTTTACCACACCTTGCACTCCGTCCAGCGCGATGGACAAACCAACTAGAAAATTCACTAACAGTTCTTAATTTCACAGAAATGACTTTGTAAACATAATACAAGAAAATATTTAAGCTCTAGTTAGCACGATATACCATCTCAAAGTTTTAAAATGAACGGGGTTTCTGCTCCGTTTTCGCTTAATGCTTCTTGTATGTATTATATATTAATGCACTCATACCTAAAGCACTGTTTCAAGTATCAATAAATTTCTTAATCAATAACACAGTTCTTCAGAATTAATATCGTATTTTTTGCAGCCAGGAATTCTAGGCGAAGATTTCTTATAAAAAAAATTCTTATAAATTTTCTTATAAAGAAAATTATAACGTCAGAATTTTAGTCTTGATTTATGGCTTCCTTGCAAAATATATGTGAATACCGTTTAATACCCGTATATACCTGTTTGATTTCACTTAACACAGCACAAAAATGAAAATGATGAGAACATTTCTAAAGGCTCACTATGAGTGTTCGAAGGCATCTTTAATTCTAATTTCCTATTAAATGAGAAAAAACTGTTGGATGAGGTCAAAGCAACAAAATTAAGGAAAACCTTGTTTGTTTCGGTACGTCGAACTGCACGACCCAATCGATATTATCAACATCGATACCCCGAGAGAGCACATCGGTGCATAGCATCAATGATTTGCCAATTCTCCGGAAATTTTTCAGCTATAATTAGAATAATTGGTCAAATGAATTTGAAATCCTAAAAACTCAAATTTTTTGGGTATATCTCGTAAAATAACGCGTCATCTACAGCAATCAATTATAGAACATGAATATATCTGAGAAAGTCATTCAACTCGACTTAAAAAAAAGTGAATAATATACTGATCCAAAAACCATGCCTGATTTTCTGCTTTCTTTTTTTTCCCATGTAAAGCAAATATTTGCCTTTTCTGGATAAGACTTTTCAGTACTATCTGCATGTATTCAACACACTGACAGGTCGAGAAAAAAATCAGCATTTTTGATTTTGGATGATTTCGAATAAATTCTACCAATAAATATAATTTCTGATCAGCTTTCACCACCTAAACAAACTGAATTCAAACACACAACAAATGTGAGTTCCTATTAGAAATCTCGTTCAAAAAAAATAAACTTGAGAAAAAAAAAGCTGAAGAATCGATAATTTCTACAAAAAATAATGGATGGTCAATACAACAAGATGAAAAACAGAAGTTTTGAAACTCTCAGTTTGTTTTTCCTGAGAATCTCTGACTCCCATTCTTAAAGAAATGCATCGGAAATATTTGAATGTGTTTTAAAGCACAGAAGAAAATCACTTTTATCTTTTTATTTCTGTGACTGCAAATGTATTTCGTAGTAAGCAATTAATTCATAGGCGGCAGCATTTAAATTTCAGAAACAATACGGGAGCTAAATTAAGAAAAACACACCATATAAAAGTTATTCAGCGTAGCTGGGGATATTGCCTCTACCGAATCCACCGAATCAAGCACTGTACCACAATTTGTAATTGTAATTTGTGTAGGATTTCTATAAAAATCAGAGAATTCGACTTATTATCCAGACATAAATGTGTATGCAATTTAAAGTGCTACCCAACACCTAGTGATTTGAAAAATATTATTGAAATGAATAACCTTAATCCAAACTTCACAATTTCTTCCATTTCTTTAGCCTGTGTTGCAGAGAATAAACCAGTCCGTCTCTGTTTCGGTAATGATTCCAGAATTTCAGTCATGCTGAAATGACGTGAACAATTACTAATAAGGCAAAGCATGCTAAATACAACTGAACGTATGCTGCAGTTTTTAACAAACTGCCAAATTTTTTGCTTACCTAGCTTTGAAACTTGAATCTGAATATCGATCCGCTTCATCAATAATCAATATTTCAAGAGCTTTTAAAGCTTTTTTGAAATCAGTACTAGACGATATTAATGATTGCAATCTTCCAGGAGTAGCTATTATTACTGCAGCACTAAAAATTAAAACCTTTTTGCAGAACAAATAATCAATACAACAATAAACTATTTATACATTTGAAAGCATAAAGCAAGTACTCAACAATGACACTACCAGATCTAATTTACTTTCAATTTTCAGCAACAAAAGGTAAATGAGACATTTATGATTTCAGACTTGAAATTCTTAGCGGCTATAATAATACTACCAGCAATGCTTACTTGCGTCTTGATAAAGAATGGGAATAAAGCAAACTTTAAAGACTGGACTGTTTGTGAGCCGCTTTTTCCTTTTTTTCCACCAATCATCATACACATGCTGAGGGAAAGCGCATCCGCAAACAGTCTGCAGACTGCACTAACTTGTTTTGCTAATTCTCGGCTTGGAACAATAATAACTGCGCCTATTTCATTCTCCAGCCAAACCTGCAATAAAACATGTTATATGCAAAATGGTATTACCCGTAATATCCAAAAAAGTTTGTGGTCTTACAATTTAGAAATCACTTGAGGTTGTCTTATATCAATAGGTTAAATTAGTGATATCTTGCATATTCCATGATACCAGCAGACGGTATTGTTACTAACACTGAAGAGTCACCTTTTTTTTCTTCCATAAAATAGTGAACAGTGGTAAAACATATGCAAGAGTTTTTCCTGAACCAGTTGGTGCTTGTACAACAACATCTTCAAACTTCAACAAACGCTGTATTGCTTGTTCCTAAAAATGTATAAGAAAACAATGTCATGGAAATGTTACTCGGTAACTTTTACATGTCTCTCACAATCTTTAATTGTTAATGGAATTGCACTCCACTAAAAAAACCCCTTGCGTACTGCAACGTTATAATCCTATCCCCTTGGCATTAATTAGTAAGATTCACTAGAAAAAAAAGACATTTTCTTCAGGAAGTAAATGCCGCACACCTATCACTATTTAAACAAATTACAAATTAACAATTTCAAAGTTCAGATATTTCTAATTTATCAACTTCAAATGAGTGTTTTCCTCATACAGATTTCTGTCAAGAGAAAAATTAGCAACGGGGTATATTAATGCATTAATTAACTAATTTTCGGAATATTATTGGAGAAAAGTTTCATGTCCACGAAAAAAAATCACTTATGGAACTATATCTTGAACCACCTCTACAAAAATGTAGAAATAATAGACTGCTTTCGGAAATCTAGCTGAAGTTACCTTATCCAGCCGGCATAAAATTCTTAAAAAATACTTCGCACTAAATTGCTGTTTACAAATAAAGCAAGATATGTTTTGTTTCAGCACTTTTTACTTGTCATAAAAGCTTCATCAGCTAATAAAAGAAACAATCAAACGTTAAAACAAAATTAAAGTTATCATATTGTCGATTTAAGAAAAAAGCCTAATGAAGCGAGATTTGAAAGAAACAAATGTAAAACAGACCTAAGCCATTAAGCAAAAAAATTATTCAGATTAAACAATACAATTCATCAACATACTATGACACACAACACTACGTAAATTCTCATTACCAGGAAAAATAATTAGCCTTCTGACATTGAAGACTGAACAATGCTGCCGGAACTTAAAAAAATTTGTGTATCCTAAATAAACTTCGTTTACTGGACAAAGTTCTTTTTTGAAAGAACAGTGATTCAAACTCTGGTGTTGCTGGTTACTGAATCAATAATAACAACGTGCTTATTTTCTCTCAATTATACAAAGATCTCAAATTTTGGAAGCCGAAAGAACATCAACTGCTGTTTTGATTCCATGGAAAACGAAAAGGATTTGCTGGACGTGCATCACGCCATTCACGATTTACATTTAGTGGATATTCGCGTATCCGTATGCCAACCACTTTAGCCAGAAAGAACGCAATCAGGAATGATGATATGACAACGATGAATGCAAATACATAAAATGTCTCCTGAATGATAATCAGTTAAATGCTAACACGTAATTTTCCAAAAAGATGCCATCGGATTGCCTGAATAATAGCATACCTCTAGCCTGAATAGTAGCATACTTCTAATCCTATCGATTTTTAATTACAAAAAGTAGTAGTTTCATCGAAACTTACGAAACTTACAGTCATAAAAAAATTGAAAAGTCGTCAAAAACTCTTCTACTGAATATTTCTAAGCTACAAAAGCAACAAATATAATGTAAATCAATTAGTAACTCTTGAAAAATTGTTCAACATCATTTTATTGCTCTCCTATGTTTTAAGGAATCAATTTGAAAGCCTTTCAACATAATGCGACACAATACACGAACGCTCACAGCTCACCTCATCAAACAGTTCATTGAAGGTTGGTATCATTTGGTTTGCGGTATGAATTAATTCCAAAACCCATGACTTTTTGCCTTTACGTCCACCCGACATATAATAATCACCCCATCGATAATCGCTGTGTTCACGCATCTTTTTGATATACAAGTACCCAACAATCACTGAATGACAGATCTATCCTCATTTAGCTTAAAGACCAGAAATCAGATTCAACTTCGTATTATGCAATATCATGATGAATTTTCTTAAATTGTAGCAAATGACTGTATCTATTAGAAACTCATAGTAAGAAATGAGTTCAAGATAAAAGACTTACAAATATAAGAGAGGATAGCGAAAGAATAAGCTGCAGAAAGATTAGGATGTATACAATAATAATAATAACGATCGCAAAATTTATTTCAAACCTGAGTGTTAAAATGAGATTTATCCAATACTTACGGATTTTAATTCCAGAAAGAAATACTGAATTCGATGATGTTCCACGACGACATTTAAATTATGTGAAATATCAAACATCAAGTTAGGTAGAGTCGCAAAACTTCTAGACAACATTCCAAGTTTATCACGTATTCAAAAGCACGTGTTACTCCGTACTACGATGTAACGGTAAAATTACTTATTCAAAAATCAAAAACTGAAATCAATACCTGAACTGATGTAAATCGTTTGAATGCAAGTTTCTCGCTAAATACACTTAAAATTTCATCAGGTAACAATAACTGCAATCTTTCACTAATTCCTTGAACTGAAACCATTCCCTAAAATCGCTCTAACGTTTGAATACAACAATTATTCAACGACAACAAATTTACAAAGGTATCAAAGAACAAAATGCTGAAGTTACCAATTTAACAACAAATTATGCAGTAATCCTTCCGAATGATGAAACATCACGTATCTGTTCGCACAGTAATCACTTAATCCCTTCCTAAACCATCAATAGCTGCAACAAGTACGTCTAAAAGTCTTAAATTTTCAAATTAAATGAACTAATTTTGACGGGCCACCCGTTGTGCCCAAATTTTAATCGAAGGTGTTGTTGAAATGCTTCCGTCTCACAATATGGCTGCAGTGGGAAAGGTTCGATTGAAAAACGTATGTGAGCACGTGAGCGAGAGAGGTACATGACCTGACTGTAACTGTACGAACGTGCGATGGCAGTGCATTATACTGGAGGGGTCACGTTTCAACCATTTTTAATGTTTCCTACTACACATTACTTATAAAAATTATTTTCATTGCAAAAAGTCGACAAGTAATTTGAGCAAATTGATTAAATTGATCGACATATTAGTCGTCATTTTTACTACACATGATTATTACATTGGATTTCTAGACGATTTTATAAACTCTGACCTGTGCAAATAAATTGAACTGCAATCATTTGGGTTCTCCTACCTTTATTTTGTGTAGGAGGACAAGTTAGCGCAGAAACGGAGATGATTTCTGCAGAATCCGCTTCAAATTTCCCGGGAATTCCACTTTTACGGAAAACATTGGTCAACTTCAAAGATTGTAATTTTGAGCCTGTAGAATCTTCTCGGATGCATTTCTCCGTGGAAATCTTGCTCTCACTTTGAGAAGTCAGTATTTAAAGTCTTAAGCAGTTCCATTTCTACAAGTTAACCAATGAAAGTTAAAGTTACTTCAAGTTTTTAATGGTGATGTGACAGAACAATGTATAAGGCCCCATTAGAATGTATTCTTTTCAGCCGTCACAGCTAAATAAAATCTTCCACCAAACATTTCGGAAATACGGTTTTGCCACTTCATCTATCGAAATTTCTTAATCAAAATTTGAAATTCCGCTTGACTTTCACCTTTTTTTTCACACACATGAAGTCTCCTCATTTTTTAACGCGATTTTGTCATTTTTAAACTTAATCTGACATCTTGCTAACCTTTCCAAACTCTCTTATATCATACTCTCTAGTCCCAATGATGTATTGCTGTACCAATGTTTCGAACCACTCATCCTATTCATGTCATACATTATATTTATACATAATTTGATAAAAGAAGTCGTATGACTTCTGTGGGAGTTAGAAACTACACTTGAAATCCTAACATTCACTTTCTGTTCATCCTTTTCAATGGATATGATGTATAAACAATATTTTTTATTGAAGATGCTACTTTTTATACTTCTTATTAATAGCAGAAAATTTTAACTCGATAGAATTTATAACAAAGTGAACAAACTATACTTTCAACAATTAAAATGTATTCTATATAATCAGAAATGAGTGAAAAGCATGGCGAATTAGCCAGCTGAAGTTTCAACCATACAGAAGACCAGTCAGTGAGAGCGGTATTATTTCACCGTTGGGTTGTGGGTCTGCACCATGTCGAAATCCTGAAAGTTTATGATCGTTGAGTTTTTACGCCATTAAAAGACAAAAATATCCTTAGTTTTATGTTGTGTTATCCCAACATATACAAATATGTGCTAGCAAAAATTTGACACGAAAATCCATCTGCTCCATTTTTGTTTTTGGTGAAAGTTGCCAAGTTATCTGACACTATTTGAATTTCGCCTTCTAAACTGTTCACATAAAATTCCTTAGAAAATAAAATTTAAGTTTACCTAAATACACAATGAAAGGAACACTTCCCCATTGTACAAAGATCCGGAAAGTGTTGGCCATTTGTCGTATTAAGTTCTGTTGGGCCGATGATAATTTCATTGTTCCCAGTTCTTTATTACAACTTTTACCTACAAAGTTGCCGTTTGTTTCTGTAACAAATGATTATACTGACTATTAAATTAGACTATTCAATCTAAACTATCAATAATTCAATCTGACACATTTCGTGCAATACCGCACTGTTTTTTGATCAGTCAGTATCATAATCTCTTACCCTGTGATCCGTTAGGTTCTGCGAAAGTCATCTGACAAAATTTTAACTTTTCAACTACTTAGCTAGTCACTTTCCGTTACCCTTATATCAGACAATTACTCCCTCTGTCTTCCTTCTTCCAAAAAAAAAAACAATTCTGGAGTTAAGAAAACCCATGAAAGTGAGAACTGCATAGAGATCAAAATCTTTCTTCAACAATTGGAAGCTACAAATTAATAAATAAAAGTTGAAAGTTCAAACGAAAAAAAGGACAGCAACGATCACACGAACAATTGATATAATAAACAATTATTTTCATTTAAAAAGGCTTTAAGCTTAAATGCAAATTGTCATCAAAAAGTAACAATCGCTGACAAACATCACAAAAAAATTCATGGTAATTTACTGTGAAAAAAAGAAGGATTGATTAATTATTGGAAGTCTCAAATAATATCTGCAAGCTCATTTTTTCTCAAACAAACGAAAACCTAATTCAAGTAATTAGAGTAGTTTCTATATACTGCCCCATAATTTCATAAAGCTTTCACAGTCGCTAACTGACTATTTACATTTTCACTTGAAGTAAAAACCCCAACATTTTTGAAGATATCCTTGTGACTATAATAGTCTTTCGAAAATGACATGAATTCATGAAATCGTGGGAATTATTAACTTTAAACCTCCGACCTGTCTTATTTATAAAGGAACAACCATTTTAGTATAAAGATATCAGTATAAATTATATCATACACGACGTGAAACAAGCAAGCAATGAGTTTAAATGTATATTTCAAAATCAAGCCTGGCAACGGTATAAAAAGTCTGCATGCCTTTTTTACGAGCCCAACCGCCATTTTCAAATTTGCCTTCCCCCTGTAATTTCATCATTTCTTCGCTTGAAACTGGACCAATAATTTCCGCATTTTCGTCATTTGATAATTTATATTCCCATACCACAGCATTACCAGTGGGTTTTGCAGCTTCGTTGGTATGCTTGCTTTCTTCTGCAAAACAAAAAGTTTCTGACAGTTGGTCAATGAATTTCCCGTTCTTTGTTTACCTCAATCAATCCTCAGCTATTCTAAAATGCGGTACAATTCCTGGTTAAAAGCCAACTACGGCCGCATCACAACGGCCCATGTTTATATTTTACTCCAATGAAGTGGTAAAATGCAGATCCAGTTCTTAAAAAAGCTAGTAGCAAATGATCTAGAATTGCTTGAGGAATGGAGATTTTTACTCCTTCCTTTATTTTAACTACAATTATGATTAAAAATTCAACTGTGGTCGCCCCATAATTGGCCCATAATTTGGTAAATTGCTGAACAATTATAGTCATCGCTAAAATAAAGGAGGAATGTCAAAGTGCCAATGCGCTTGGCAGTTGTGTTGGCCTAAATTTATTTAAGAACCAAACATTTTGGAAAGGGGGCAAAAGCAAAAAGCATCTTCCACTTCAACAAAATTGTAAGTTAAGCATAAAAGTCTTTGATATAAGTTTACTGATAAAAAGAACCTTTGGAACTGCATGAGGGTGCTTCATCCGAAAATATATCTAATACATCAACAGCTTTACTTCTCAATTCCTGGATCATATACTCAATCTTCTCGAGCGTGTACTGATAAGCTTCCATTTCTCCATTCGATACCAAGGTATCAGTTAAACCCGTTAACTCCTTCACTGCGAAGTTCTTTTCGTCAACATATTCTACACCAGCTTTCTTTGCTGCCCACCTCTTCTTTCGCTCTTCTGCTGCACTTAAACCTAAACAACATCATTATAAATCACATTAATAAAATTCGAAATATATAAGATCAAGGAAAATTTCATATTTTAATAACAGAGCAATTGATACTGAAAAATTAAAGTATAAAACTAAAATGTAAAAGATTTAGAGCAAAGATTTCCCATTAAAACAAGCAAATTACATGCTCACCTTTTTCCTTTCCAAATCTTGCTAAAGCTCGTTCAATAGTTTCATTTGATTTTAACATCGAAGCAATTTTTTCATATATAATTTTAAGTTCACTGTCGCCCAAGTTTTTTGTCGTTGAGCTATCTTCTTCCTCAAAAAATGCCCAAGGTCAATTCAAATCACTATCTCGACACCTCGAAGAACTCATATGAAATGCTTCTACTGTGAATTTAAAAAAATCCTTTTGGGTGCGCTATATGCGCAATAGAAATATCAGCTTACCACCACAAGTCACTACATTAAGCAGTAACGAAAGTCAGCGACACATGAGAATTTCAAATAATAAAATGGGCCTGTGTTTCTCTTAAAATCAAAGGACAAGAAATGAAGAGTACATTTTTTTGATGCCACTGATCTCCTGCATCTGCTTTTACGTTTGCCCAGTCAATATTATCCAACCAAGCATCTTTTATTTCCGTTTCTTTCTAAAAATTTAAAGAAACTCAATAAAATGTAAAACTAAATCTTAGTCGATTTAATGCGAGATGTTTCATTCTCCAAAACTATGAACTGATTTAACTGACTTTGTCAAAGATGAAATTCCCATCAGCATCAAAATGTCCCTCTTCCAAATCTTCTTTCATATTGAAAGCCATAATTTTCGTGTTGCCTTCATATTCCTGACCCGCTTCTTCCTGTCCATCAATCTAAAAATAGATTTGAGATGAAAACTGCATAGCTAACTATAACTTCATAAAAAGTAAGTCACAAAACGACTTAAAAATGAAAATACATAGAGAAAGTGTGTTCCAAATATTTAAAAATATACTAATGACCTTAGGTAACCGTACTTTACAGATAACACTATGAGAAAATTACAACAGGTTACTGTGTTAAGTTTATGAAACAAGATTTATTACGCAAATGAACAATAACTGTCTAAATATTTAAACAGAAAAGAAGCTAAAATAAAGCAACAAACTTTGTCCACATCCAGTTTTTTATATTTAACTTCTTCCTCTTCATCACTATCCAAAGTATGCTTCGACTGATAATTTTTCCTTGCACCTTCGTTTTCCTCCTGATCTGAATTTTTTTCTTCCTCTTCGTCATCCTGATAACGGACATACTTCTCACGACTATGCTCTAAAGCTCCTTGATCAGTTAGTTCATCCACTTCTGAGAATCGGAGTTTGGATTTTGCCATTGCTTTCACTTTCTCTGAAAATAAAAAGGGAGAATGCTCGTCAGACTCTCCTTTAGTGAAGAGAAAACGGTCGAACATCATAAGCTGAAAAGAGTGATCTCAATTTGGTTTATTTTGTAGAATAAAATTTGGTAATGCTTTAAACGACTAAAAGTGAATATCCCCAACTACAAAATCTTGCAGTTAGAGATATTCACTCTTGAAAAGTTGTGATCAAATGGGAAATACAATGATAACATGATATATAACATGTGCGACGCAAAGAATGCTGAGAATTAAACATAGCGTTATCTTGACTAGATCACCTATTGTAAGGAGATAACAATTCCAATCCTGTTTATGATTATTTCAAGACACCTTCAAATTATTACATATTTTATAATATCAACAATTCGGATGACAATTTATCCAGTAATTATTGAAGTAAAATATATGGATGAAACCTAGGAAATACATAATGTATATATATATATATATATATCCAGTCTTCCGAACCAAAGAAACAAATAGATACAACTAAGCCTGACATTTTGATAAACTTGCGCAGAAACACCACACATCATCTCCTGGAGAATCAAAATCCTAAAAACCAAAAGGAGAAAAAGCGAATTAGCGAAACATTTCATTTGCGAAACGTCCCGACCGCTGCATGCCGTTTGTTCGATGTTTAAGGCAAAGGTTGTGTGTGGTTGACTGATCGATACGCTTCTTGATCCAGGGGGGTGTGGTGTCGTGTCGTATTGTATTGTCAGTTAGGGACGTAGTGGACTAGTTGTGTATTGTCATCGGTGGTTATCATTGCTCGTTATCACCACTTATTTATCAGAAATCTATCATTTGTTCTTTCTTCCCTGTCAGTGTGTACTGTGCGCAAGTATTTGACAATTTTAATTCATTGTAATAGGTTTGTGTTTTTCGTTTGTGTTTCTTATTTGAATAGAGCTCGAAAACAGTTATAATCTTCTAAAGCCTGGAGAAAAATGTCTAAATTTATATGATTTCCCACACGTTTAATGATTTTCAGCTCATAAATTTATTTCAGCTTCTGAATACGAAGCATTTATAATAGAAGTATCACTGAAGATGGGAAACATCTTCACGAATCTTTTTAAAGGCCTTTTCGGCAAGAAGGTGAGGGAGTTTATTTCTCGATTTATACGCAGTGCAACTATTAAGTTTGTTGAGAAGTTATTAGCACTTTTGAAGAGAAGATCCTGCTATCATTTGTTATCGATTCATCAGTAGATAAAGAGTATCTGACATTGAAATAAGTAAATTTGTTTTGCCCAACCGAAATTAAACTTTAGTTTGTTTTAGGAAATGCGAATTCTAATGGTCGGTTTGGATGCAGCTGGCAAGACTACAATACTATATAAATTGAAGCTTGGAGAAATTGTTACAACAATTCCTACAATTGGTTAGTTCCGTTACTTTATACGTTAATCTGTCAACACTGCTATTCAAAAAAAGGCTGTTAGTGAGGTGTGCTCATGAGTTTTAAAATTACGAGTTTTCTACAGATCAATTTGACAAAATAGCGGTTCTAATTCCAAAAGTTTTTAGAATGTTTATTTGTACTTTTATCATACGCAAAGTTGCTCTATCTAACTTTGAGATGCTTTATCTAATAACCATTCTACTAATATTTGTGGATTTAAGTGAAGTTCGCTCAGATTCTCCGCTGGATGTGGCATGCTCTCTAATTAACTCTGGGAGAAAATGTGTGTCATTTCAGGATTCAACGTTGAGACAGTAGAATATAAAAATATATCATTCACAGTGTGGGATGTTGGTGGACAAGACAAAATACGACCTTTATGGAGACATTATTTCCAAAATACTCAGGGTGAATTAATTATATCAGTTAGCTAGATAGTTAATCAAAGTTGGTTTTGGCCTTACACTTCTGAAATCAGAATTACAGTTGTCTTTTATACCAGCCTTCCAGTAAGTAACTTCATTTGGTCACTTGTTGATTGAGACGTTTCGTATAAGTAGATCACCGTTGTGACCAAAGACTTCGATTGCAGGTCTCATATTTGTTGTGGACAGCAATGACCGCGAGCGGGTAGGTGAGGCTCGAGAGGAGTTAATGCGGATGTTGGCTGAGGACGAATTACGAGATGCCGTCTTGCTTGTTTTCGCTAATAAACAAGTGATTTTTTTACATATGATCTTTTATACGTGATCTTCCTTGCAAGATAGGTATATGATGGATAGCATTTGTCTCAGGATTGAAACAAATAGTATTGATTCTAGTGGTAGAAAAAACACAATAGATTACTGGTTAGGGCCTCACCGCAAGAAGGTACTCAGAATGGATGGGAACTTGGGATATGACAAACATCAAAATGCAGGGAGTCTTCCTTCTCGACATAAATTTATCGAATATATACTTAATAGAGCTGGTTTTGATCAGCGTCTAATTCTTAAATTTTGTTAACGCTGAAGGCACTGTACTGATGTCCAGAACTCATAACTCATTGCTTTCTAAGGGAAAATTTGAGTTTCTCATATATGTTTGTCTAAAACTAATTTTTTGGCTACAAACATAATATTTGAAGGATCTACCGAATGCGATGAATGCAGCAGAAGTGACTGATAAGCTTGGTTTACACACTCTTCGTAATCGCAATTGGTATATCCAGGCAACGTGTGCGACATCTGGCGATGGCCTATATGAAGGACTTGATTGGCTGAGCAATCAGTTGAAGAATAGATCCTGAAATTTGAGAATTGTACACAATTTTTTATGCTCGTCATCTGACATCCTTCCAAAAATGCTGCTCGTGGCGAAATTAGTATATTTCACACTGTTTTAGGTTCGGTTTTATTACATTCTCATATTCCATTGTCTATACCGATCCAAATTACTCGGAAATCTTTTCCACCCCCTGAATTTGACAGAATAATATGGAATAATTGGCTTGCAAATTGACCCATACAAACTGAGAAAAGGTATAAAAATATATGGCATACGAGTCCTTCATAATACCTATAGGAATTAAGTGTTAAGTGGCAATTCCTTAGTCTTAATTCATTACCGTTACCATCATTCATTACGCAGGACTCCGTTGTTTAATTTAATGTTTAATGCTTCCTTTCATTTTAAAGTTTTAGGTTAAAGACTGATTTTCCATGCGCAAAATATAGCTGAGATTTCAATATTGTGATAATTACATTTATGTAACACAAGCAGTTTGATTTTTCTGATCACTAAAAATACTTTTTTTGTCGACGATATTGTGGCTATTTCTACCAACAACTGAAGTAAAAACCAATCACTTATTTCTTTCCTTTGGGAGGTTTTTGTGGGGTGTTGTAAAGTTATTCGGATTCTTTTTTTCGTGCTTTTACTCTCTGCTTGTATTACCCGACACACACAGTCATCCCGTACCTTTGACTTCGGTGGTTCAGATGCATGTTTGTGAAATTCTTACTTGAGTTAGGTGCGTATTGTTTCTAGTGCATCACGTTGTTGACAGATTTTGGATATCGTTCTCATCTGATTTTCCTTAGATGGGATGTCGTGGGGTGATAGTATGTTAACATTACCAGTTGTTTTCCTTTCCATTACCACAAATTAAATTAGAAACTTTGCAATACTTTAACTCATTAAAAAATAGTCATTGTTATGCTTTGCTTTTTATATTCCTGCTGTTTGCTATTCTCGTAATTCCTGTTCCAGTTTCCTGTTTCCTCTTATTTCATTTTGTGTATGTAAATTTATATTCGTGATGATACATCTACACGAGTTTACAGAAAGTTCTATTCTTTTCCGTTCTTCTAATTTGCATTGTGATCAATTAATTACAGTTAAAAATATAAAGGTTTTTGATAGGTTCCTATTCTTTGGAACAAACACCTATTTTTGTGAGATATCACAAGATTCGTTTAAGTCAGCTGCATGAATTCTTTGAAAGTTTATACTGTGCACAACTGTCATTGTAGCGTAGAAGTAGTCGTTCCCTGATTTAATGGAATAGTCCAAATGCTACCTTGTTAACTTTAAATCTAAAATGATACGATTTTCTCTGGATGGCCAACAAAAAGAAATATATAGTTTAATAAAAACATTCAGTAAGTATATTTCTTCTTTTGATTTATTACTGTCCATTGCTTGAGATCAACGTCTAATCTTACTCTAAGACAATTTAAGTTTCAGATTTCATTACTTGATTGTGTAGACATTAGATTAACTGATAAATTTCATAATTTGTTGCATGATGTACGTTATGCATGAAGCTAGGTTATAATTGCATTACATCTCGAACTACTAAGAAATTTGTGAACTTTTTCAATTCTACTTCTTGTCATTTATTTCCTTTCTCCTTTCTTACTTTTGAAATTGTAACTAATTGAGAACAAGGAAATCTTGCAAATTTGTTAAGAGAGAGAGAGGAAAAAAATGTTAGACATAACAGGAATGAAATAAAGCTTCAAATGCGAGGTCAACTTCTGTTATCGTTCGATGGTTGAGACCATCGTTGATACTGCTGCTGATGATGATGGTGTTGATTGGAGCAAATTAACGGGACGGTAACATCCTCCAAGTTACCTTTGCGAAGCCTTTGAAGGTATTTAGAATTCAGTTCCATACCAATGTAAAATGTCACTCCTGCATTACTACTATGACCTTCTAGTAGAGCTACACCACTTCGAGCGGTACATGAACAACTATGCCTCTTAATCATTCGTTGTCGTTGACGAAGGATACGTGAGGTGCGCCAATTATGTCGATTATGTTTTGGACTGGAAAAGAATTGCAAAATATGGTGAAAAAGAGACGTGTTTTTTTTGTCTTTATAGATATCGAATAATATTATTTATCATCTTACGAAAAGCACCTCTATGTAGCATTTGTCCTTAAAGTTTAAAAGTTATTTAATACATGAATGATTAGTAGTCTTTTAAATTAATTTTAAATTAAATTTGGACAACAAGTTATAATTTTAAAATAACTAGAAGTGAATTTACCTTTGCAAAACTCTTAGGCCATTAGTGGTTTGGCACATTTTATCAATAGTCTGAAAAAAAAACCAAAAGCATGATAAACGCCTTTATTAGTAGACAAACTATGAATATAAATCAAACAAGTGACTTGTAAAAATGTCGTGTGTGATTATTTTCATTAGTGGTAGCTTTTTTTTGGGAAAGATAGGTCAAAGGCTAAAAACATTTGAAGCTGTTAGGAAAATGTAAGAAAAGTGGAATACTTCACGTTTATCCGTTTTATTATTGCTCATTGTTGGTAAAGTTACTTTGCGTACTGCATTCGAAGCATCTGCTGGCTGAAAAAAAAGATGTTTACAGCATTTGCAAATACTACGTTAGCTTATTGGGATTGGATTTGCGTTCAAATAAAAGACGAAAAAAAATGAGATTGAAAATAATATCAATCGGAACAACATTTGTATAAACAAATTTCATTTTAATTGCAACGTAAGCTAAAACTTTTATTTAGAGAGCATAGGGTAGTACTGTTCCTTTGAAATATTTTGTGCTTTAGCGGAGGGTGATAAACTTTGCTGCATGATGGAACAGTAGGAAAAGTATACACGTTTACGATAGCGCCATCTTGAATTATCTAATGCAATTCTGCAAAAATAAAAAATCATAATGTAACAAAAAACAAATACAATTTACTAAATTTTAGAGTAGTTTTAATCCAAATTACAATAACTTAGCCGTAGAATTCAGTGATGTAGGTTGACCCTTTATTATCTTCTTATATTTCAAGAGAAATAATGAAGAAAAAGAACGAAATGGAATAATCAAAATAAAATTTTTAATAGTATATAATGTCTCGCAATGGCATAGAGTAGTCTAAAATAAAGTACGGTAGTCTACAGTATTTACGGCTATTTATAATAACGTGCGATGATAACCTATCGTAATAACTTGTGCAGCACGTAGAATTACAATAATTTGCTATTTATTTTTGCTTAATTTCACTTTCTAATTTATTTCAAAAATTCATTTCATTTTATTCATCATTTTATACCTAAATCGTTTTGTTTCACTGATAAACGTATAAACTGCTTTCGTCATTAAGCGTAAATAAAGCTCAACAAAGATGAAAATGACGGAAATAATAGCTGCAATACGGATGAGAAGCGGATCGTTTTGACCAAATAGATATCCTTCATTGTATCCACCCATATCAGCCGCAAAAATAAACGTCGCATTAAGTAAGAGAAAAACGCAAGTGACATATTGAAATATCAATTGCTGCTTAAGTAAATAAGCGTGTTTTTCTAGAATAGCAATTACGAAGAGAACCTGGAATTTAATTTTCAAATATTTCATTTCAAAAATAATGCTAAAATGTTTATTTTTAATTTTAGATTAAATTTGCGATAATTCTTAATTTATGCAGTTATTATTTTGAACGTTGTAATTCATCATTCATTTAATTTTAAAAGTAAATTAACATAGTTGTTCGAAGAAGGGGTAGGAAGAGAAGGAAATTAGAGAAATGGCAAAAACATCTTTATAACAACCACTACGATCAGTTTTGCAATCCATCATCCTACTAATCAATGCATTTCAATGAAGCAAATAAGCAATCGATCGTGCAATGAATTAACCAAATTTGAAAACTTGAAATTTCAAAAATATACAAATTAGCATTTGAATATTTTACAAATAAATATTCCACAGTTCCAAAATAATCTTTTCTTTGTGAAAGTAAAATTTTTTTAATTAAAACTTACCTTTGCGCTAAAAAATATACTAAGCTGCAACAGTGTGATAAAGCACATAAAAGCTGCAACAGTCCGACCTGCGGCGGTAAAGAATGCAACGATGTAATGTATGGAGTAAAGCAGCAGAAATATCACACCAAAGCACCACTCAATTGAGCAAACAACAATACCCCTGCAAATGAGCAGGTAATTAATGTAATTAACAAAAGCATTTTTGCATTGCTTTCTTTTTTTGTAAGAAAAAGTTGGAAAAAAAAATTTCCGATTAATTTTAGTTGCACATAATCGATTAATTTGACATTTTTCTTTTTTAGCTAAAATTGGAAAAAATATTTTATTGCGAAGAGAAGCAATTGCTGAATATCGAAATCAGAAATTGAGTATCGGAATTGTTATTTGGATTAGTGGTTGAAAAAAATTAATAACTGTCCCGTGAAATGATACAGTAAAGTGTACCAGGAACGAGATGCTGGTACCGGTTCTGCATTCCAGAAAAATGGCATCATATATTTTGGATCCTGCGCATCGAATCGTTCCGGGCCAACAAGCTCACGTACTTCAATTGGACAATTTATTGGCCATTCGAATTTCACTTCTACAAAAATAATGTGAAATATATGCTTTCAAAATGATCGCTTTATTTTGAGTCAAAATTTAAATTAATTAGTCTCCTTTTTATTTTAATTTTCAGTTTAAGAAATTAAAATTTTTAGAAGTTTATTACCTTCAATACGAAACAATTTGAAATTGGCAATATCGGTGAAATACTTCTCTCTCTCTCCCTCTCTCTTTCAGAATGTGATATTTTCAGTGTTTTAAGGTTAAAAAAAATTCGAATAATTTTCTTTTTTCTTAAATTTTTGTTGTAAAACATTAAAAAAAAGTTCACCAAAAATATTTTCACAACAAGTAATATTGTAATGGTAACTTAACAAAATAATCAACAATTCCTGAAATTTTGTTTTTTAAGAAGCAACTAAAAGATATATTTCAGGCTCATGAACTTTGAACATAAAGTATAAGCGCAATAAAGTTAAACTATAAATTTCAAATGTAAGAAAAAAGTGAAATAATTAATCCATTGATATAACCGCTAATCTCTTCCTTCCTGATAACTATTTCAATTTAATCCTTTTTGTTAGTTTACGGCTTACATAGAACATTTATAATTCTAAGCCTCACTTTACGAAATTCAGGATTTCTATATATCATCGTCACCTGCTTAGAACTTTATGATACCCACAAACATGCACGGGAAATATCACAATCTTTTAAAGTTTGATAAGAAATCATTAATTAATAACTTGAGTAAATTAATAGGAATTAAAATCTGATAGCACTACTGCTAAGCTGCACCATAAAAATTAAATTAATGAAAAAATTGATTAAATTCATATTTTAGATATTAAAATAATGCATAATTAAATTAATTTATTTCACAAAAAAATAACAACACGGAAAGTATTGATTTGATTTTAACAACTAATTAATTTCAAATTTCCAAGAAAAAAGGAAACACAGTGATATATTTTAGTCGTTGCTATGAAAGAAGGCACCTGATTTATCGGCAAGCACTCGCCATCCATTCGTAAGTTCTTCCCGACAATTTTCCCAGAATTCTCGAAAACGCATTCCTTAAGAAAAGGTGCTGTTGAGAAGATAGGTTAAGTACGTCGGGTGTACAGACGGGGAATCCAATGAATCAGGGAGCCATCAGAGCGTCTGTCTATCACACACCCTTGCAGTTAATTGATTACATCACTGATGGTAATTAACACAAGTGGGGACACACATACAATCCATCCATACATACATACACGTACGTAACACACACACACACACAGGCAACAGACATACACGGTGACCGACCCGGTCAAAAAAGAACATTTATGAGTTGTCAATTTTAATTAATACTCACCGGCAAAATGTGCTAACTGTGGCAAAGTTTTACCTTGCTATTTAAGAAAAGAAAAACGAAAAAGAAAAAAAGAAGAGGCCTGAAGAAATTGAAAAAGTGACTTTCACGAAAAATTTTTTAGATTTTTGACTTTTCTTTTCTTCTGAAAATTTATCATTCAGGTAGTGTAATTAGGCATTTTCAATTTATCTGAAATTAAAATGTCTGAATTGACAATTTTAGCTTTTGTACAGAATTTTAAAAATAAAGAAATCGATGATTAAATTCGTAAATAAGTAAGGAATAGAGAAATTTTTTGGGATTATGAAATTTTTCCTCACTTAAATTACCCACCTCTTTCTTTTTTTTGGTTTTTAAAAACTAAAGGTAAATTTTTGCTTTTCTCATTTTAGAGTTATTCGACGAACAAAAAAAAACAGTAAAGACTACAAGAATAATTGTTGATTGATAATTTACAAAATTTAAATAGATGACAAGAATATTTGCTATAATTTACTCCGTCAAAAAGAACAAAAAGGTAAATTAGTTTTTCATACTTTTAAAATTTTGTGCGAGGAAGAAGTGAAAACAAAAATGTCAAGTATACACAAAGGTATTTGATACGTATCATTTCAATTGATAGATTTATCAATGACGAAATTTAATTAAACTAATCACACCTGTTGAATAAATATCATAGGTGTAGAGCTGCAGCAGTTATGAAAGATGCTCACAACTTCCGGTACCAATAATTAGAACCACTAAAACCAATCAATACTGCTCTATTTGAATGTGAAAAAAAATTTTTCATTTTTCATTTTGCAACTATTAGGGTAAGAAAAAGCAATTTTTGTGTAATGACGAAATGAATTCTTCACTTTGAAATAAATTAACCGCCAATGTTTAGGGTAAAGGTCACACTTAACATCGATAATACTATTTATCAAACGCCGGCAAATTATGTATAAATTGCTCGAGAATTACTAATTTCAATAATACTCCTCTCAATCAAATTAAAAATTTAACTTTTTAATCATAGAAAAGACGAGTTATTAAACAAAATGTAAAAATTTTCTAATTTATTAAAAAATTTAATTTTTTCAATAAAATACGATGTGCCAAGTTTAATCTTTTGCACTGTAAACTGATCAGTTTTTCTTGCGTGTACAGCGAGATCAAACGAGTTCACGGATCGATGCTAACTTTTCCGAAAAAACTTCCGCATAAAATAACTTAATCAATTGCATAACATAAATTGTTACAAACTTTTTATTGTTTCGAAATCAAATTGAAAAACGAAATATGCTAAATTCAACATTTAAACTGTGCATTACTGGAAAAGTCCTAATATTTGTTGTTGCTTGCTATAAATTTAAATTTAAAAAGCAAAAGAAGTCAATGGTCAACGTGAATTTTGTGCGTAAAAATTTATTGAACAAAAATTTATTTCCTTTTAAACTTAAATTTACAAATTTCAAAAAAAAAACTGCCCACTTTTGCACTTTTCCATTGTAATTTCAAAAAATCTTCCAAGTTTTTTTCAACTAATAATTTGTAAAATAAGCTAAGAAAAAAATCTTTTTGTGACATTTCTGAGCTTTTTGCATCAAACTATCGTAATTGCATGTCTACCGTAAGCAAAATTCAAATTCTTATTTCAAGAAGAAAAGGGGGAAATTTAGAAGAGTTGAAAATTCAAAAAAGTATAAACATACACGTTCGAACACATATGCGAACAGAAGTTCAATGAAAAAATTAAATTTAAAAAGTCCCTTTTGCAAGAAAGAACAAAACAGTAAATGTTAGTATTAATAAACAAAAAAACAAACAAACAAATGACAGTAACTAAATGTTTCCCACTACGGTAAATCTATGAATGAAAATATTTTAATAATTCATCAAACATATCATCGACGTATTACCGTACCGCCCTAAGAGGTCAAACAGTAATGAGCATCGTAATGTCGAAGGGTAAATATTTTTTCTTTGGTCGAAAAAATGCGATAATCTTTTTAAGTTAATTACTGTCATTAATAATTGCTATTTCAATGTCCACCAATGCCATTACGGTAAAATCCATCGCTTTTGAAATTTTGCAAATGCAGCTGATTCCGTGGTCTTTGATGTTGCGAATTGCTCACGTCTATTGACTGTCCATTATCTGACGAGTACCATGAACACATAAAATATTCCACGTATGATTCATCATTTATAATTAGTGAATTCGTCCGTACAGTTTGATGTTTGCCGCCTTTTAAATTTGATAATCCTTCAGAAGCTGTGGTATTCAATAGTCTTTGAGAGTTTTCACGCTCTTCCTCAATTACGTTAACATTTGCCTCAGAAGATGACAGGAGAGGATAAATATCATTTGCTTCTGCTTTATCAGTTTTATCACTTGAACTTTTCACTGAATCTTTCTCTTCGTTATTTGATTCAGATGGTGTTGGCATTGCTTCAACAGAACTCTTTGACCTTTCATCTTCAAGTTCTTCGCCTACAACTGATGTCGGGAAATGCTGACTTGCTGAATTTTGCAAAATTTCTGGAGTTTTAGAACTTTGCGATGGAACCGAACATTCAAATGTTGTCGGATTTATAAAATGTTTTGGATGTTCTTGAATTATTAAATGTTCTGAATTTGCCAAATGCTGTTGATTTGTTGGATTTTCCAGATTCGGGTTTTGTGAACTGGTCGGGTTTTTTTGGCTTGGTAGATACTCCAAACTTGTCAAGTATTCTGAACTTGAAGAATGATCGAAATCTGTTGAATGTTCCGAATTAGTCGAGTGTTGCGAATTTGGTGGATCTTCTCGATTTGCAGAATGCTCAGAATCTGTTGAATGTTTTGAACTAGGTGAGCGTTCGGAAGCTGATAAATCTTCTTGACTTGATGAGTGCTCGGAATCTGTTGAACGTTTCGAACTGATTAAGTGTTCGGAAGCTGATGAATCTTCTTGACTTGATGAATGCTTGGAATCTGTTGAATGTTTAAAACTAGATGAATGTTCGGAAGCTGATGAATCTTCTTGACTTGATGAATGCTTAGAATCTGTTGAATGTTTAAAACTAGGTGAGTGTTCGGAAGCTGATGAATCTTCTTGACTTGATGAATGCTTGGAATCTGTTGAATGCTTAAAACTAGGTGAGTGTTCGGAAGCTGATGAATCTTCTTGACTTGATGAATGTTCGGAATCTGTTGAATGTTTCGAAGTAGTCGAATGTTTTGAATGTGATGAATTCCCCTGATTTGATGAATGCTCGGAATCCGTTGAATGCTCTGAACTAGTAGAATGTTTTGTTGTATCCTCTGAGTCAGTTGAGCACACCGAACTTGCAAATTGCTCTGAATCCGTCGAGTTTTCTAAATTTGGTAAAGTCTCCGAGTGTTGCGAACTGTCTAAGTGCTTCGAATCCTCTACATTCTTGTGCTTTTTGAAATTTGACGAACGTCTTAACCTTACATTTGGCAAGCGTTGCTTAATAAGTTTTTTTAAAGTATCAAGTCGGTTTCTCAGTGCTTGTATTCTGAACATATTTTGTGAGCTTATTGTTGTCGGACGATTATATATCAAATGTCTCTGACAAATATTGCTCCTTCCAGGACTTTCCTCCACTCCACTGGATATTCCCGCTAATCGTTCCAGCAATGAATAAGTATCACTTATTTTTTCCGTTCCTTCTAAACGTTTCTTTGAATCGTCACATTTTGCAGTTGTTTTGTTCTAAAAATAATTAATTAACGAGTGGTAAATTGAATAATTTTAAGGCAATTATTTTTTTGAGGTCATAGTTTATTAAATCAAAATTTTTTGATTTAACCCAAAATTAACTTCTCACAAATGCTCTTCGAACACAAATGAAATATTTAACGTTTTCAAACAAATGAAATGAAAGAACTTGCCGTAGCAAATTTGTTGCTCCGCTTGAATGAGCTATTATCATTAACTGTTTTGATAACGATATCGATATCATCGGGACGTGCAATGTTAAAGCGCAGGCTCTCCTTGCCATTTGTTGCTACATCGTTAATTGAACTCTGACTGCTTGAGACAACATTTCTTCGCTTATCTTCCGGATAATTTCCTTCCGGAGTGTCAGTTGAACAATAATCTGCCATGTTCATATTAAGTAGTAGCTACAGCTGGACTGTTCAACTGAAACTACAAAATTATCATTAATTAATTAAATCAATAACACCAATTACAGTCTAATACTAATTGATAATGAGTGAATCGTCATTGAAACTATTTAGAACCCTAAAATTTTACTTAATTAGTCTTTGTAAATATATTTCAATTGTAAAATAGCATAAAACATATTTATTCTTACACATTTATCAGACAGGCTAAAAGTTACTTAACATGAAAATCAAATTTTAAGTAATTTTTTCCTAACCAACAAATAATGAGTACCTATCGGAGAGCCTAATCAAAAGTAAGTCTGTTTGGATTAGCCCAAAAAAGTGATGTTATTTTGATCGTTTAGGAATTTAAATGTCTCCAATAAGATCATCATCTTTGATCTATGACTTACATAATAATTTACTTCTACATAAACGTCTAGAACATTCATTCCAATTTGTAAATGCAAATTTTCACAATTTGTCAAATTAAAGAAAGAAAAAAACTGTTATTGCAAAGTGGCGAACTACTTTTGCCATTGTTTTTTCTCAAAAATTATGAATTTTGATAATTTAATAATTAATTGCTGAATTCTATTCGACAGGAAATATTTGATTGTATTATTACATCAATTTTGCTTATTAAATTTATCAATTTATCTAAATTTTTCTACTTTTTTCGCAGGCATTCTGAAAATTACCGCAAATTTCGGTTGTTAATAATTCCTAAAAATAATTAAATAATTAATTACTAAATGGAATGTTAATTGTTTGTCTTATTTTTCGCCAAAATAAATCCAACATATAGTAATTCATATCGATTATAAATTGCTATATTCGAAAGTGCACGTAACGTAGAATAATTAACGATTTATTATTAATAATTAAATAAATTACTATTCAGTTAAAATTTGAAACCATTAAATTTATCCTGAAATGCACGAATGAGTCCATCCAATTATTTTTAAACAAAAATTTTTGCTTTTCATTAATTAGCACTAACTGGATAAGGCAGACTTTACTTTTATAATTTTACTTTATATTGTATTTTTAATTAATCTAAAATGTAACAAATTATAATCGCTTCGTTTCAGTAATACTTCCTGCTGAACTTCCATCATTTATGTGAAAATAAGAAGAAAAAAATTCCGTAATTTATAGGAAAAGGAATAAAAATTCCTGGAAAGACAATGTTAGGTCAAATTTCAGTGGAACTTTCTATGACCCTTTCGGCGGCCATTTTCTTTTTTTCCTAAAATTCAGCATTGTAGGAAGGGTTTTGCTGTTATGTGTGATCCGTTCATTTATTTTATCGTTTTGTTTTTTGTTTTAATATTTGACAAATAGCTATTTAACGGAAGTGTTGAGGTACAGTAATATTTACCAGCAGATAAGTGGAAATGAACAAGTTTGAGTGAAACAACAAATTTTAATTATTCATTTACGCAAACATTAAAAGTTACAAAAGTTTAAAAGAGAAATATTTTAACATAGTTTTGTAATGAATGACTGACATTGTGTGATTTTAATTTTGACTTAAATTGTAAAAAAAAGGAACTAATTCGAAATTTGATTGATTAATTATAACCATGCGTTTTGAATTTATAAAAGAAAGTGTTAAATTTTTTTGCATTTTTTTTGTTTTAAAATCATTCAGATATGAGGAAGAGAAAAGAAAGAGAGAATTCCAAAAATATTTCAGATGAACGGAATCAAAGTGGTATGTGTTACTAATTGTAATAACTATAAATTTTATTAGAACCGTTCTTGAAACGTGTCGAATCAACTTTATGCGTGTTTTTTTTTCTAAACGCTAGATTTTAAAGGTATTTCAGATGCACTGAATGATGGTTGGTACGTGTTCTTTCTAAGTTATTATATGTACTGCAGATGTTGTGGAGTTAGAAGAGAGAGAGAATCCTAACGATGCTTTGGAGGAAGGAAATCAAATTGATAACGATGAACATCAAATGTCGGAAAACAAGTACAATGAAAATGTAAGGGAATAGTTTGTTTCAGAAGAAAGAAGAAAGAAAATGAGTGTTCTGTGATTTCAATTTCAGGCTGACCGACCGTTTCCGTTTTTTTTTTCTTCAAACTGAAACGTTTCAATCAAAGAATTAAGAATAATTGTTTTTTAAACGTTACGTTGATATTCCTTCCTGAAAATTATCTCTGTGTTATTTAATTTCAAACACAAAAGTAAAGTATTTTATTGTTTATTAATTATTAAGCAGTAAAATTATGTAAATGAGCAATTGCCAAAATTTAAAGCAAAATATTAAATTACTTTTATGTTTAGTTTTCCATTTCTCTTCAGGTATGTTACGATGAATTCAACGTTTCTTTTGATTGGCGAAATTATGCATTTTCAGAGAGAGAATTGGCAGACAAATTTGTCTTTGAAATATGCGATATTCCAAATTTCTGGAAGGCACGAGTTCAACAGCTAATGAATTATTTGAAAAAAAGAGTGAGCAAAGTAATTCATCTCTTTTTTCCCACTTTATTATCATTTTAATTTGTTAAATTAATAACTAATTAATAAAGTTATGAATTAAAAAATTGACATTTTACACATATGGAAGTATTATTGTGAAAATTAGATTTATTAATTAAATTACTGTTATCCCTAATTTAGTTTTTTTTGGGCAATGTGATTTTAATATTTTGCACATATAGAAATTATTTGTAAATATGAATGACTCGCAAATTTTTTTTCATATACTGTTAACCCCTAATTTAGAAAAAAAACGAAATTAGAAACTGGCAATATTTTTAATTAATAAAGCTAATTTTCACAATAATACTTCCTCATTCCCTTAATTCTTCTGTCTGTAATTA
Source organism: Litomosoides brasiliensis (assembly GCA_013365375.1). Taxonomy (NCBI): domain Eukaryota; kingdom Metazoa; phylum Nematoda; class Chromadorea; order Rhabditida; family Onchocercidae; genus Litomosoides; species Litomosoides brasiliensis. The sequence continues at coordinate 189,054 of JABVXW010000032.1, forward strand.
GGAATTCATTACTGTTTCATTTGAAGAAAAATTTGCATAATTTTGTTAACCGTTCTCTCTTCCTCTCTCTTTCACTTATTCAAATTTTTCCCATCGTCTTTGGTAATTGTTGCGAAAGCATTTGTGTCAGTGAACGAGTTGGTTTGGTTGCGTTCGTGTAGCGTCGTATAGCTGTCAGTGGTTGCGTACGGTTAGATTCATAAATTGAAGGCTAATTTTGAAGTTTGAATAATATTTGAAACTGCAAGTTAAACGTTTTACACGTTGAAAGTTTGAATATTTAGAATTTTTCTTATTTTTTGAATAAAATATTAAAAGTTATGTTGGATAGGTTTATTTTATAGCATACCTTTTTGTTTTTTGTTTATAGAATTTAATATTTTATAGTTTTATTTATTTTGAAAATTTGTCACTTTTATTTTAACATGGCAATTAGATTTCAAAATACTTTTTGTTCACATAATCTTGCCTTCTATTTCTCCTGTAATTCTTGGATTTGTTTTTTTCTTGTTTTATTCATAGTACTTTTTTAAGAACTTTAGGGCGTCAGTAGTAATCAAAGTACAGGGCCATTCAAAGAGATTCGATTCGCTTGTAAGATTCTGACGGATCATATGCGTAAATTCAAAGGTAAGCAAATTTCCACTGTCATTAAGACAGTAATTTTTTTTGTTCAAAAATCAAAAGGATAAGTGTTTTTGATGATAGTAATTTTTATGGATTCAATTTTAAGAGAGATTTACAATAAATATCAATTAATGTCAATTAATTTTGAAAATTTTCAGATTTCACCGAGACCATATCTCTTTTTTATGTATTTTTATAGTCTATCTGATGAAATATTTGATAAAATTATTTTTGAGAAGGAAATGTGAAGCTTTTATTGGTTTGTTTATTCAGAAGATCACGAAGAAGCAGCGTGTACGATGGAAAAAATGATGCCATTCTTCGCAAGAATGATGGCTAAGGATATGGCATCTAACGTGTCCGGTAATTCGACTGAACGAAATACGAACTTAGCTAGCGATCAATTCAATGCTGAGTTTGAAGTAGAATGGATAAGACCTAAAGAACTTCCATACAGCGCTATTTTCTCAGAACTTCTGACGAGAGAAAACCTTAAGAAAGGGAATGCGAATAATTCAACGGATAAAACGAATAACGAAATGATTATTGTCACTCAGTCATTGGATGGAACAACCCCTGAAATGATCGTCATCACTTCGAAAATAAAAGAAAAATCTCTAAAGCTGGACGACAGAGGACATTCAGTTATAGCTCCTAATGGAAAAAGACGTTCAACTGTTGCTCCTAATGGAAGAGGAGATTCAGATGTTGCTCCTAATAGAAGAACAGATTCAGATGTTGCTCCTAATAGAAGAACAGATTCAGATGTTGCTCCTAATGGAGGAAGAGATTCAGATGTTTTTCCTAATGGAGGACGAGATTCAGATGTTGCTTCTAATGGAGGAAGAGATTCAGATGTTGTTCCTAATGGAGGAAGTGATTCAGATGTTGCTCCTGATGGAGGAAGAGATTCAGATGTTGCTTCTAATGGAGGAAGAGATTCAGATGTTGCTCCTAAAGGGAGCTCAGTGACTGCTGCAAACAAGCAATTGCATTGCGTTGAAGTTACTGACATCGAAGTTGCATCGGTTTCTGGAGTAAGTGAAGTGGCATACAAAACGGAAGAGATGAATCCTGAAACACAGGCAGAAATAGAATCGAAGAAAGCAAATATCACACAAAATATTATTAAATCAATAATTTCATGCGGCGATTCTGTCCAAAAGGCCAGCCGAACAGCTATCAGAAATGCTGAACTACTGTTGCAGGACATTTGTGAGAAGAAAGCGGTGGGCCAAGCAATGAAAGCTAACAATTTACTCACAAGAGAACAATTAGAATCCTTCGATGATGAATTTAATTCGTACATTAAGTTCGCCGGTGATATTAGAGATTATATTTCTGATTTAATTCGATATGTAAACGACATTGTTACATATGTGAAGCGAAATGAGAAGAAATTTTTATCAAACAAAGATGAAGCATTGCAACAGATGACTTATTTTGAAAACCAACTTTGCGGACATCTTTTGAATTTTTACGAAATTGCGCTTGCTGGTGAAAAAGCGCGAGAAATGTTTGAAAAAACAAAGCACGAACCGATTGTTATATCTCTTCCACAGGAATCAATTGCATATGAAGGCATGTTTATCAATCATTTGCTAAATTTTGCAGTGTTCTCACGTACGTTTGAATCAGCTTGGGATGCTGGTGATGCCTATCTTGACATATTGCATTGCTTGTTCATTTTGCTCGTTGATGCTGAGAAGATTCCGGACGATTCGTCTCGTAATCTTCCTTTCCTGTACAAATTTAATGTCAACGGCTCTCATGGAACTCAAATAAACAGTGATTCACCTCAGAAAGGCGCTACCACTTCTGCCACTGCCGCTCCTACAATGTCAGAGGAACGCAATACCGAAATTCCGGAAGAAGTCATTTCAAAAGGAACAACCACTCCACCTGAAAATAAGGCGAAAGCATCACCAAAGAATAAGGGAAAAAGAAAGACAAATGTACGATAACTTTTGTTACTTTTGCCGTAGCATATCTTTAACTCGTTGTGCAATATCATTCAGTCCAAAGTTTCAGAGTTTTAATTTTCAATTGTTTCATTAGAATTCATTTCTTTCTTTAAGATAAAGACAAATAAAAGATTACTGGAATTCAAAGGTACAGAAAAACAAATGAATCAGAGAGACGGTATTGATTGATGTGATGTGAGGTACTATGTGTAGTATATGTGCATATGCAATAATTGCAACACTACCGTAGGATGGCTGATAATCTCAACAATTTTCAGTTTACATTTTTCAACTAATTTTATTTTATCTTTTTTTCTTTCAATTTCTATTTCATTTTGATATTTGCAGAAACCGAAAAAGAAGCGAAGATGAAACAGATAAGACTGATGCATACGTCGAACGTGTCGAGCTTCATTCAATCTTTTTTTGAGAAAAACGAAATTTAGAACATCGCTGTCTGATCTGCGTACTTATTCATATTAAGTATTGTTTACGAGAAAGAAAGAATTTAGAAAATTTAATTTTTAATTCACTGTTTTATAAACGATCTTTATCAGTCAAAAAAAGGAAATTTAATTCACTATTTTTTAATAAATTTATTTTAAAAGTTTGTTTTTTTGGACGGAGAAAATTCGAAATATTAACCAAACTTGTTCTCACAGTTATTTTTTTTATGATGGGATCTGTTGAAATTAATATAGCTGAAGGAAGATATCATCACTTACATTTGCATAAGAAATGAAAATACCGTCATTGTCTGATATGTAAACAGGAAAAACGGGATGCTGCTGTACTGCAACTAACTTTACTTAGGTACTGTCAAAAATTTTTAAATTAAAAGTACCACAAAAGAACCTTAGAAAATTACTTGCTAAATTTTGACTGTTTTTTTCTTGCTAATTATTTTGTTATTTATATTTCAAGCATACTTCCTTTTCGCAAATAGTTTAATATTCATGTTTAACAATGTAGTCATGCATACCTGAAGTACATTCCGTTCCGGCAAGTACTCTTCAATAGTTTCCCGTTTTGCATATAGAAAAGATTACATTTCTGATTTGTAATTTCCGGAAAAAGTTTGCACCAACTGCTATTTTTCTTTTAATTAACTCTTTTGTTTTGATGTACTACGGCTCATTCTTCCTCCAATATGTACTTGCACTCAAAACACACAAAAATTTTTTGCCTTTTTTTTAAATTTCAATGATTTGATAAGATAGATAAATCACTCAAAGTATATAATGTAAATGTTGAGAAGCCATCAGAAGTTCTGTCATTCAGAAAGATAGGTGTTGTTGCTGCTGTTATTGGTCTGAATAAAAGTGTTGTAGACGACTGTGGTAGTTTCATGCTCGTTAATCTGTCGCAACAGACGATATCAGTGATCCGTTAAGAGGACAGCCTATTGCATGCTTTTTCAGGTATACAGTAATGATGTAGTGAAATTCAAAATTAGTGAAAAAATGAAACGATAGAGGATTTAGAGAGGGCAGTGTTCCTCAGAGAAATTCGAATTTCTCGCAGATATAATTTGCACAATGACTTCATCAACACGTCTGATATATCAGTAGCCCTTAGAGATCCAGTTGCTTTAGAGTAGACAGGTGGGACAACTTTTTTCATCTTTTTAGCTTTGTTTTCATACCCGATGATGTCATAGTTATCGGTAGACTTCAAACATCTCTTTTATACATTTGGCTAAATTCGAAAATTTCAGTAAAAAATGATTAAATTGGCCAGATTGGAAAATTTCATTAGGAAATGATTAAGTTGAATAAATCGTTTATGTTTGTTAATTTAATTTTTGAAATGCCTTATATTACTTCACAATTTTTAGATTAGCTTAAATAGCATGGATTTGTCATTTAACTTTTCTTTTCCTTCTCTTTCTGTCTTCAGTGAAAATCTAAAAAAATGAAAATTTCACTTTGCTTAAACAACACTAACAGTCAGATCCAGCAAACCAATCACATGTTAGATTGTTACCATTTTTAAAATTCTCAAAATTTAATAAATTTCTGTTTGAGCCAGTTAGTCATAAATTATTTTAACTCATTTTCTTATGTTGGAAATGAAATAATAGATTTATTATTAATGGAAATTCGCAGTGATAAATGATAAAACAATGAAGCAATGCCACAATGACATTTGTTGTTCGAGTAAATTTACTTTTCAAATATTTTTGAATTCAAAAATTTAATTGTTTTATCATTTTAAGCCATCTTCATCAGTCTATGTTGTAGAAGAATGACGAAGTGAGAGAAATGTGTGGTTGCTTTAGAGTGACACCAATGGTACGACCACTACAATACATTGCGGATAACCAATACCGTTTTTCAAACAATTTTAACAGCTCAACTTTCCGTTCATGACGTTGTTAGATCGAACTCAAACCAATTTAATTAAATGATTCATTAAATTTCGAGTCGAAAGATACTAAATTTTATATAAATCATTCACTGAAAGCTAGCTGAACTTTATCTTTCTTATAAGATATCGTTGTTGAGTACACTTTGGTAAAAGCCATTTTGCAACGCCTCCGAAAAAATAATCGAAATGTAAATTTGCTGAAGTGTAGAGTGAAGAACTGATCAATTAGTGCTCTAAAAATTAGCAACAAGTAATTCTGAGTAATTTTTAAAAAGCGCAAATAACAGTGAGAAAAAGATATAAAATTTGAAATTTCTACAATTCAAATGATTCGTTTCGCTTAATTAGAATTATTTAATAGCAAAATTTATATTCATTTTGTAGCACAGATTCTTGGCTATAAGCTCCTGAAGTTTCAAAAATTTTGCATTCGAAGGTAATCTGTTAGGTGTTGTTTTGTAAGTGCTACTTACCAGCAGACAATATATATTTTGGAGTGAATACGACCATAGAGAGGAGTCCCAGCGTAGTCGTTGCATCGTTCTTGCTACACAGCTGTTTCTTCACTTTCAACCATTTCTGGTGAAAACGTTGCTTCGGAGTGGTTGTTTCGCGGTATTTCTAAACATTATACTGGGATATTTTGATTTTTTCATGTTACGTGGGATATTACATCACGTGAAAATACGTGAATTAGGCCCTTTTAGTGAAGTTTTTTACGAAATCTTTAACATGAAAATTACAGGGATTTTGTATTATTTGAAAGAATTTCCCAAATTATCACTGTTATATTGAAATGAAATTCTCCATAGTGGATTTAAATTCGGAAAGAGTTCCGGAGGCTTGTTTGGTGAAGTCTCATCTGAACCTTTTATCTTCCTAATCGTAATTATAATGTGACATTTTTAGATGTTCATTTTTAAAGCTTCTTCATTACTTATTTCATTTATTCATTTGATATTTTAATAGTTGTAAAATTTCCAACGCGGAAATGGAATTACTTGAAAATAAAGTGGATTTCTAAGAGTCATTAAAAACTTTCTATACGGGTAATTAAATGGTAGTTATAAACTGCTTTCGCTTCGTACCTGTTTAATGCTTACAATTTAGCATTTATTACATACATGGCATGAGTGGGTTGTGAAAAAGAATCTGAGTCTTCAGATTAACAGTTTTAATTTTTATTCACACTTTGCAGAATGGCATTTATAGTTAGTTGTTAGTCTTCCGGAGCTGTTGTGTCTAACGAGAGAGAATGGAAGGGAATGTGAGAGTCTGATCCTTCGGGATGCCAAACGAATATGGCGACATCCATTTTTTGCACCTTCTCTTCCTTCTCAAACTGTTAACCTATATTCCACAAGTTTTTAATCATTTACATTGTGTTTTTCTTTTTTTTATAACACCATATTCGTCGAAAGTATTCTTTCTTACCCCTACATTGCCTATTGTATAATATCACTAAACGTTTATTTTCACGTGTGTAGTGATGTTGTCTATCACGTACAGTGCTTAATCCCGTTTTTATTTCAATGTAGTTTCAGTTCTTTCTCATTTCTGACCAATAGAGCCTAACAAACAATGCCAGCTACTGAGGAAGTTGCTGCTGCTCTGAGTGCAGCTACTGGTGATAATCTCACTGTTGCGGTACCATCTAATACTGGCGCATCAATAACCGCGCCAGGTGGGAAGAAGAGGAATATGGTAGCAAGGATGAATGCCAGTGTTCCAGAACCAAAAGCTCTAAAATCGCAAGTAAAATCGCAACACAATCATCCACCTTACGGAAACATGATCAAGGCAGCGCTACTGGCTACGCAGGATAAGAAGGGTTCGAGTCGTGCAGCAATCCTGAAGTACATCATGCAGAATTTCGCAGTTGGCGAAAATCCTACCATAGTGAATCTTCAATTTTTCGGATAATTTTATATAGTTTAAAATGATATCATAGAAATATCACAGTTTAAAATGATTGTAATGGTCGAAATTGACGGGGTATTAGTCATTGTACACTAAGGACAAAGATCTGTAGTCTGTATACTTAAAGGTAGTATGGACACTGCATAACTACGAAAAAACTGAAGTTGAATTTCTCAGATATGTTATAACTGTATCTTCTATTTTTCCAATTTTTATGAACAATTCTGTGGATTCTGATCCACAGACTTTTTTTGAAAAATAAATTTTACAGGTAAGCAATAAATGGATTTGAAAATTCAGGTTAATGCGCATCTTAGGATGGGATTGAAGCGCGGTGTAGCATCAGGTGTTCTGAAGCAAATGAAAGGCACGGGTGCTTCTGGATCATTTCGTTTAGCTGATGCAAAATCGGAACCACCAAAAAAAGTCAAGAAGCCACCAACTGAAAAGTCTGCTACCGATGGTAATATGAAGATGCTGTCACCGAAAAAGTCTAAAACAAAGTCTAGTACAAAAAAGGTTATTTATTCATTATCTAGCTGACTTGTTTTCGCATCGATATTACAACTTAGCTGCCGATGAATGTTTAATCTGTCAATTACGCCATTTGGTTTTGTTCACCCACTCTCATACACAGTAATATATGGTTGAATTGCCTACAAATCGTAATGTGTCAAAGTCACTTTCTTATAATTCAAGGCAGCTGCACCGGTAGCTTCGAAGCCAAAAGCTGAACCGAAAAAGAAAACAAATACTACTCCGGTAGGAGCAGCTCAGAAGAACAGGAAGGTTGCTGGCAAGCCGAAAAAGGCAAAAGCTTCGCCAGTTAAATCGAAAACGGCAAAGAAATCGACAGTAGTACATGCGAAGAACAAGAAGGTTGCAGCTTAAGATCAGTACTTACCTCATATCCGATCTCACCCGATTTTTTACGTCTATACAGTGTAACGCATAAGTTTCATTTTAAGTGACTGCAAAATTTTATGGAAGAGAGTGATTTGTCGTTGACAAAGTCCAGCCCTTCTTGTATGATTTTCTACATTGTATGATGCACATGAGTTCTTCAATAACCCATGAATAAAAATTATAATCGTAATGTATCCGCATGCTGACTTTCAAATGGACTTCGCGGTTAAAAGTGCGGGATGAATTGAAGAAACATTCTACTCAGTGGAGTATCAGAGTAGATATCGGATTTCGAGAAATGCTAAAGATTTTTTGCTTTGTTTTTTTGGATTAAAAATGTACGGAGGAATGAAGTTCATCAACCTAATGTTATCTTCGGAACCGAGCAGAGACCTGCGCATTTGCTGTGTTTTTATCGTTCCATTACAGCAATTTCAATTAAAATTGAAAATACTCTTTAACCAGCCTTAATTGTGAGCTTAGGAACATCTGTACAATCATACCTTTCTTCATTTCAATTATATTGGTTGTACGCTAGGATACAATAAAATATGAATTAGAGTTTGCATAGCGAGTTATTTTTCACTATTCCATTCATTTTCAAATTTGCCATTTTTATTGTAGCACCGAAGCATTATTGATTTCCAAACATATATAAGCTATTGCTTACTTACAGCACCTTTGCGACACTAGCAAATTAGTCATTGTTTCTGCATAACAAAGGCACTAAACTAACAGCAATGCAATAAAATAATAATAAGTAACGCGCTGAAAAAATGAATGGTAGAACTGACTGGATGAAATCGACTGCACTAAGCAGTACAGAAAAGTGAACAATCACCGCTGCGGTAATTTTAATGATTTCTGGATAAATGCGACAATTTGTTCCAACTTTTTCTCTTACAATGGATGTCATCCATGAAGGAAGGATTTGTACTCCTCACCAAAAAAATGCTCCAAACATTTCGTTTCTAAAAAATGCAGACAATTAAGCACAAGTGCACTTGAAAAGCTCAGGATGGAAGTGAACTTGAAAAATAAGCATGCAATAAAGCTTGGAGATCCAAAACTGAGAAGCTGATCTTAAAATAATTAAATTCCACAACACATAACAAAGAGAAAAAGGATCTGCAAAAATTAAATTAAACAACAAAACAATCAGGTATTCACAAATAAACGACAGACAAGCGGAAAACAAATAAAATTGAAGTGGCCGCAAAAGTGGACGGATCTTTTTTATCTCAGGAATTTGTCCTCCAAACTAAGCTTCTTTGACTTTCATAATTTTTTTAGTCACTTCGGCATTTTTTTATCCAGTAGTGAGTTAAACTTTCTTGCTTCTCTACAAACACTTGCTTTGAATTGGATAACACTTGCCAATGTCTGATTCCAATTAGATGCAATAAGACTTGGAAAGGGTAAAAAAGAAAGACAGTTACTGATTAGTAATGAAATCACAAAATGCAATACGAAAGCAAGTACACTTACACAAATTAACGGCTGAAAAAATTGGGAGCTAAATGTGATGGAATTAAACTTTAATAATGAAACCATCTTTATGATTTACTTTGCATTATCATTTACGCACATAAAGAATGAAATTTACAAATCACTAAGTTATAATTTTGAATAACGGATAGCCAGTGGCGATACTTCACCGACTCGATAATTTACCGTTTATTTTCTGACCAGTATTTGTCACAACAGAAGAATATGGCTGACATGACAAAGCATCCTACTTGAAACAGGTTAATATAAATCGGCATTTTTCAGCTTACTGTAATATTAAATATAAGACTCCTAAAATTACGGATAAAATGAACCACGACCCACTGATACGGCTGAGGTTCGTTTTCTTTAACTCAGAAATAACATAACTGACTGATGGAGGTTGAAGATTTTTCCTTCAAACAATTACAGAAACTAAATTAGCTGTTAACAATATAAACATGTTTATGATACAAGCAACGCCAACACGCTAGTACATTCATTCTTGAAATTATAACATTAAAGTCGAAGCGTTGGAACAAAAGAAAGAGCATTTCTGCTTGATAATGGTTTCACATATTCCGAACGAAAATTCACAGTTCATGATGAAATAGCATGAAACATTAGGAAGGGCGCATTGTTATTGGGAAGAAATATAATCACTCACATAACAGTCTGAAAATTTTCACTGTCATTTTTATTACAGGTTAATTTTGTGAGTACCATTTATTTAGACAGAGCTATGACTATATTCCAACTAAACCTGTGCAACTGACAAAAAAAAATCGTGCGTAGCTGCAAAACCAAGCAGAACTCAGATCATATGTTGATAGTTCGTTAAGCACAAATTATATTATTAAAAAAAAACAAAAATTCAATTACTTGGTTTGCGATGCCTTTGGTTGAGCAGGCTGAAAAACAGCACTTGAAGCCATTAGATTCTGAATGTACTGCCCAAGAACCTGATTTTCAGATCGTAATTTTAGGCTTTCTTCCTTGACACTATCGACGCGCTGACTCAAATCTATAAATGTTACCTCTAAAATACTGAGAACAATACACTGATAAAAGAATTTGTTCCGAAATTAAAAAACTAAAGCCAAAACAAAAGCACTTCTTTTTGGCTTAATTTTCCGAAATCAAAATTTTTTAACGCAACAAAATGTGAAAAATTGATAAAGAGAAATTGATTTCATAGATTTTAAATTCAATAAAAATTGGTGTACGGAAAACGCCTCTTCAATTAACAATATTCTTCACCATCATTAATCATTAGTGGTACATGTCGGGAAACCAGAGAGGAACCTAATACAAATTATAAAAATCCCTAAGATTTCCTCATGTAATCAACAGAGGTCTACATATCCTGTACATTGTATGTAGTCTGTTTCAACATCTTATCAAAGGCGAAATTGATGACGTCATTTACAAGCTTTTTTCTGTAGTTGGACTTTTTTCTGTAGACAAGACGACTAACTGTGTACCAGTCACCTTTATTGCTAACAGAACAACATTAACCTCACACAATTTTTGATCTGCTTAAACCTCAACCATCAATCCTTGGATATCGCCTTATAATCTCAATTCACCATGATTTCACCATTTTAAAGTAAACAAGCTTCCTTACTCATCACTGTGTGCTACAGCTTACTTCTTATTGTAATCTTAAACCCTCCCATACACAAGGATATATATACCGATGAGATAGGATCGGAGGGGCTGCTGCTTCTCTTCGCTTTTTATTCGTTTTTTCCTCTTTTAGGGCTCATGCGAATTACCTATCACACTTCCTCAACCACTCTATTTGATGAACCCTCCACATTCTCAATCTCATTTTCAATTACTAATTGCTCCCTTTCATATAATAACCATTTTGTACTGCTTAGCAATTTCATTCTTCAAATACTATTCGGTCGCTTACTCTTCTGTTACTGAAACTAAATCAATTCCCGATAAACCCTTTAGAAAGTATAATTTGTTGTGGACCTGCAAACAATACAAACTGCTCACCCCCAAACGTTCCCAACAGTATATAAAAAAAATATTTCAATACAGATGGAAGCAGAAGAGGATTAAAAATTGCATAAAAATTAAACGATGAAATTACCGTCCAGGGTATTCTGAAGTTCGAGAACTTGTGATATTAGCCGCGCCTTTTCTTCTTGATCCTCAGATTCTTCCCTGGGTAACGGTTGAGCAGGACGAGGGATACGACCTCCTGTATCTATTGAACTTCCTTGAGATTCTACAAATCATTTGAAATTTTAATAATGCAACAAGATTTCGGAATAATTTAAAAGTTCAATATTAAAGCTTACCGTCATCTGCAAGCGGGAAATTGTCTGTATCGTCGGCAACTGTTGTATATGTAGACATTAAACTGAAATAATTAGTTCCAAATAAAACAATCCATAGAAATGAGCTACCACATAAGTAAAATATCTTTCTCAGCACATAAAATAATCTTATGTCAACTTTAATTCAGGAACATATATATATATATATATATATATATATATATATATACGTAGACCTAAGAACATGCATAATATGTGGGAAGAAAGTAGTGCCATTTTAGAGGAACCTATTATTCTCACCATACCTTGATAGATAAATTAACCATTTTCTCTCATTTAAATTGTTTCTGTGATCTTATTTGACTGTAAAATCTTGCTAACCTAAGTGAAGTGAGCAATAAGCATGCTTACAAGTATGAAATGCGAAATTTCCAGCAGAAAAGCGATGTGATTACAACAGCAAAGAGAACGAAGAAGGGAAATCAATGAGTAGAAAGAGGAAGGGATCCAAAGAGCCAAATGAGAAGTCTCCTAAAGCTTCCTCAATCGATCTGCAAAATTCCCGATATGCAAGGCCCAATCTCGAAAACTATTTCTTTTCACTATTTAAGGTACAAAAGAATGTGCAGGAAATTTTTAATACAAAAATCTCTGAGCCTATTACGCTACCTGCAAGCAATGCTCACATTTGTATGCATCACATGTTACGTGTAACATGAATGTTAACTGTTTCCACAACTTATATAAAGACGGGAGCAGATCAACTGATTCAATAAATAATTTTAGCTTACATGGTCTCTACATACAGAGAACAGAGGAAGATCCACGTTGCGTTAACAACATCAGCAACATTTTACGTTTCGAATTTTTATAAGCTTAACTTGCCAATAGGTTAGTATATTTCTTATAACTTCTCCTATGTGTGTTTGACTTAGCAGATAATGTGAATTGATCATTGAAGATGCATGAAATGTAAAGCAAACCTTTAAATCATCGGAAAATATTAAGTACAATGTTGTTTTTACCTATTTAACTTATGAAAGGTATCAAAAGAACTTTAATTTCAGTAAATGAGAGAGGTGAAGGAAGCAAGGACCGGCAAGAAGGGAGGAGGGAGAGGAGAGAAATGATTGAGAAAAGCTTTCTTTATGAAGCTATCTTCTCCCAACACCTTTTCCACTTCTCCGCCGTCTCACCTCTCTCTCTTTCCTGTTATCAATCTTTTGCAATCTCTCCTGCCACCTCCTCCTTCTTCAATCCATTTTGGTTGAACCAGTGAACAACTGTTCACATATTTCGATAGTTTGAGATGGGTGTGTGCTGGGATTCGGGTCGGTTCAATATCACTTGCATATATCGGCTTCATTAAATTAAAAAAAAGGTCATGGAAAGGGTCATTTGATTGAGAATGCATAAGATAATTTCTATATCGTAGATTTCAAGAACACAGAGATACTTTGACTACGTAAATGTTTAAAGCTACTTCAGACTCCCGACATCTACTTTACTTCACGTGCATAAAAAATTTTAAATAAACCTATTTTTGCTCACAGGTCTAAGATGGTCAACAATTTTAGGTGTTATCAATGATCACAGACATGCAGTTGGGCGTTGTGGCGAATGCCTTAGGCATTGCTATGCTTCTGCTAGTTGTGTTTTTTCATTATATCACAGCTAGTCAACGTCAAAAGAAATAATTCAGGGAATGTTCATTTCATGTTTTGACATTATTATCATTATTTGAATTATCTGATTTTGAATATCTTTTTTTAACAATTATAATTCAGGACGAAACGCTGCTAGCTGTTTTTTATTTTAGTACGGTAGACAGAAACATGTAATTTTATAGTTTAACTTTTTCATTAGTATATCTATACGTCTTTAATCAAATTATGGTTTATTTTGTTTCAGATCAATTATCGAGAGCGCTACAATACTTTTTTTGCTTTATCTCTAAACTATTTGTTTTATGGACAACAATCTATCAAATGCCTTCTAAAAGAATTTCTTCGAGGAAAGTTTCTACAGTGATTCTATATGTGTTTTATATTCGAGAAATGTAATATCAATACGTTATTCTATTCCTTGTATATATATCCATGAACTAGAATGCGAGCTCAAAAATTTCACATTGAAACCTTTGCAAATGGTGACTTAAAATGCTAAAATTAAGTTATGTACGTATGCGACCGTAACAGCAAATAGTATTATATTCTGTTTGTTTAAATTGAAGCGTGAAGAATAACTGGTGATGGAATATATGTTTTTCTCAGGGCTTTTTTATAAAACTTGTATAAATTTGTCGTGTTTATACTTTTAGGAGTTATAAACTCTGCTTCAAGTTATTTATTAAATATGAACTGTTTGATAGGAATGACTTTAATAACAAGCAGCGCTTTGTTTTTTCAAAACTGCAACAACGCTTTGTTTTATATATTTGGTGTTTTAGTTGAGTTCATTATCAATTTTTTGCCCTTTATCAGACGCTGAAGTATCGAAATGTCAAATATATTCCATAATTGGAAACTAGTAGTCAGTTTTTGTTTACAGTTGGTATTTGATTTTAACCTTTTTCTCAGATTTGCTTTTTGCAAGCACAATTTAAATGAATTATACAAATGAGTTTATGCGAACCTCTGATGGCTTAGCAGGCACCGCAAATGTTTCACAGAATGTGGTACATGCTGGTACTTCGTTTACTTTTCCATCTTCTGGAGGTCGAGGTCGAAAATTTCCAGGTACTGGTTATGCGTCACCTGGTGCGAGATCTATGATAAGTAACGGGTTAGTTTAATTCATTATGCTCTTCTCAGATGTGCAGTATTTCAAAATTATTTTCTGCTTATTACGTTTTCTGTCGGATATTGTTTAACAATTCGCTCTGTTAGAACTTTTCTCGTGCCAATACAATAAACATTGAAATTATCAGCATGAATATCCTTTCTGGATCTTGTACAGTTACTGTCATATTGATTTGTGGACATCTCTTTACTCTAATTACTTATTCTCGCGAAATTTACACTCTTCTTGTCCTTTTTGTACGAATTTTTTTTAGATCTGTGGATCATGTGGGGTGCCTTACAGCAGTGAGGATGACAGCCGTAGCGAAACTTAATCGTTATTTTCGAAGACTTATTCGTTTTCGTCAGATGGACTTTGAATTTGCTCTTTGGCAAATGATTTATCTGCTAATCAAGCCTCAGAAAGTGTACCGGAACTTCATGTATCGCAAGCGTTCGTTTCCTGTTTTTCTATAGTTAAAGGACGAAAAGCAAGACAAGTTTTGAAATTTAAGTTAAAAGTGCTGACCATTTTACAGTAGGGCAGAAATTATTATGGGTCGTTTAGCCAAATGCCAAGTGAGAGGCTGCTATTCTTCGAGCATTCAGGAAACCATAATTAAGCTACGGATAATCGAGGAATTTTGACAATTGTGTTATCACAGTGTAAAATTTCTTAAACACAAAAAACCTCGTCATTCCAGGGACAAAAGATCAATGGGCGCGCGATGACCCTGCTTTTCTAGTCCTTCTTCTGACAGCTCTTGCTATATCGAGCATTTTATTTGCATGGACTATTCATCTTTCATTTGTTGGCTTTATTGCATTTTTCTTATGGGTCATTTTCGTTGATTGTATTGGTGTTGGAATTATCGTTGCTACTATTTTATGGTAATCTGTGATTGTTAAATGCTGAAGGGGAAATATAAAAACCGCTATTACTGAAGTAGAAGACTATTTCCATATATGAAATTCAATGCACTAAGCGTTTTGTAATAGTCCAGGACGGAATTGCCTCTTTGAGCTTGCTGCTTCCAATTTTGCTATTCTCTTTTATCCACAAAAACTAATTATGTGGATCTTTAAACGTATTTAGTGTAGGGATTTTCAGGTTTACGTCTAATCGATTCTTGAGGCGAATTGACGACCAGGATGTGGAATGGGCGTATTGCTTTGATGTGCATCTCAACGCGTTTTTTCCGATGCTTATGCTTCTACATGTTCTTTTGCCCCTCACATTTTCACGTAAGATCTGGTAGTTTTAAAATTCGGTAGAACTTAATTCGCCGTTTTTGTATCTGTGGTAATTGTTGCTTACTTAACGTAAATGCGGAATCAAATGACCAGTGCGAAAGTTTTTTAGATCTGATAGGTTTCGATTCATTTTTGCCACGATTATTTGGTAATACGATTTGGTTTGTGGCCATAGTTTACTATATATACATCACCTTCTTGGGATATACCGGTATCTTGCATATTTTTTCGGCAGTTTTATGAGTTTATGGGTTGATTTCCGCAACATATTTTTACTTTCGTAGGGCTCACCATAAATATGAATGGTACTCTTTTTTCTTCATCTCTTCAAATAATTTTTAAAAAAAGAGAGAGAACTGTAACGTCAGTCTTTTAGCCTCTACAAATCAAAACGAGGAAATGGGTTCTACTTTCAGTTCTTCAATTTTCAAAGTAAAAATTTTGCTACTTTCAGCACTTCCAATACTAAAAAATACGCACATTTTCCTATATCCGATTACATTCCTCTTCATATTTTATGTGGCGACTGTTACTGCCGGTTGGAATATTTCGCTGACAGCTATGGATTTTTATCATTTAAGAGCTGAAAATAGACATAGAGGACATTGAGAGTATGGTATTTGTTTTTGTAAATATGAATTTATTTGTACTTACTTAATTTCAAACCTTTGCTGAAAGTCGAGCAGTAACATGCATGCTTCTAGTATACAGTAAGAGTAAGCAACAGGAAGAGTAAGCAAGCTTTAGCCTGCTGTTTTAGATAAGGATGAACTGAACATTGTCCACGAATCTGCTTAGTGATTTTCGACTCAATGTTGTATAATTTCCAAGTTGTGCTTAAATTTTGTTAAAAATAATTGAATATTTTGTTTCAAAAAATATAGTATTTGTCTTTTCTTCTCAACAAATTGGTATTTGTCCGTGCTTTTAGTGTTTATAACGATAACTTGCAAAAAATCGCACAGTTAAAGAGATCTATTCATTTACCGAAGATTTTGTAATTCGCTTCGAATGGGATGTAAAGGGAGGATCGCACCAAACCTCTGTTTATCTTTGAAAAATACGCTTAAATACTATAAGATAAAATAATGCGGATGGAAATTACGGGAAAAAAGAAAGGAATGATGCAAGAGTGTTGATTCAGCCCAATCAATAAGGAAAAGAGTGACTTTTGATTTCGAAGATTTTGGGTTTGTTGATTGCAATTTCCCTGAAGAATTCCTCCTTTTGTATCATTAGGAATAAGTCGGAATTTTCACATCACTCTTTCCGAAATTTGATAAACTTAAAAATGAAAAATTAATATAAGAATTATTACTTAAAATGTACCAGAAGTGCAGGTTCATATCGTAGAACCCACAAGATGAATTCTTTCCGAACTCGTCCTTCTGTCATCAATCATCGATTTTAATTTATTGACTGCTTTGTGAGGAATCCAAGTTCTTTATTTTCACCCTTTTGTTAACTCCTGATTAATTAAGATTAGCAGAAATACTGAGGTCTGGAGTTCATTCTACTATTTTTATCATGCTTGCTTAACTTCCCGGGAAAAAATATACATTAGTGATTCCACACAGAAGAAAATTTAAATTTCGGCGTTGCAGAGGCAACTGAAAAGATAAAGAATCCAAGGAATATAGTGAGCCGTTTTCAAAACAAGCTTTCTATCACTCTACACTATTCAGTGTTACTTACTGACTGGCTTTCCTTTGCTGAATTTCCGATTAAATAAGTGATTTAGTCAGTACTAAAAGCCAATGAGTATCGCGACGTTTGCATTTAAAAAACAATTCATTTTTATCACACTTGTAAAAGAAAGCAATAATAACAATAAATAAAGCATAAGTCAGTCGGCTACTTATGTGAAACGTCTCCTTTTTCGACCTGTGTATTTCGAAGACATGCAAACCTCACTGAAACCAAAAATCCGTGAGCTGCTTTCAAATTCAAATGATTTGCAATAACTACTGAGAACCACAGCGTTATAGGCCCGTTGGTCGTGAAATTTAAACAATAAGAAACGTACTTTCCACGCTTTCGGGCACGATCCTTTTTAGCCTCTATCCATTCCTTCGAAAATTTCAGCAGTTTCCGCTTGTCTCGCTTGCCATTTTTCCTCGATCTTAAATAAGAGAAGTAACACTGTTCGTTCTATCTTCAAAATTTGCACAGCAGATTTTGGAACAAATTTCAAAATTATTACCTTCCTATACTGGAAACTTGATCCGTTCCTTCCTCTTCAATTAATGCTTTTGGTAGCTGTTTAATACCACCAACCATCAATACCAAATAAATTCTTCAAAAACAAATTATTGAAGGTATTAGGGATTGACAACAAAAGCTATAAGTGAGAAACAACATTCTGATTCCGTTTGAGTATTTCAAAACGTCAATTTTGATACCATAAAAGAGAAAAAATTTCGCACAAAAATACTTTTTGGCCTTGGCACTGTTGGGGAAATCAATGACAACGCCGCCAGTAAAGCCTGCTTTTGTTGCCTGTGTTGTTATAAGATCAGTCTGGCTAACAGTTTCTGGATAAAATTGGAATACAGCACGGGTACCGCGACCCTGAAATGCTCTTCACCCCTTTCAAATGTTATTTAACCCATAAATGATGAACTGAGTTCCATATACATTTCCGCTTTATACAAACACAGTAAAAAGGAGAACATAGACGGAAAAAAAGTGGTTCATTAAATCAATACCATGCAAGCATACAGCGACTGGAAAAATTGAAGTAGCCGTTTTTGTGGAATTTGCTCTCGGGTGTTTGAATGGCAAAGCCACTGAATTGCCGATATACTGAAAAAATCAGTTAAAGGTCAAGTATGAAGCTCCGCTGTACAATGGTCCAAGTTATTAAATTAATTTTGTTAAAATGTCTAGATGCTTAACCATTACACACCTTATTGCGCCGTCGAATGTACCCGGCCGAAAAGGCAAACCGTCACCTATATCCTTCAACACAAAATCACCTTCGAGTTGTCGGTCACTTATCGCAACTTCTAAAATCATATAAAAATTTCATGTCACGATGCCAGAACAAACGCAATGACAAAGATGCAAAGTTCATAATTTATGGTTTAACATGAATGAAATGAAGCCGAAACTTTTGCTATTTACTGTGATTAGCAAATATCCCATCACAAAATTGCATCAACTAACACTTCTTACCAATTGTAGATTTATAACTAACATTGACGCCCTGATTCGTCTAAATTTAGTTCGCTCAAACATTTCCGCTTGTTAAGTACTGTCAGTTTGACAGCTTCAATTCTTGAGTATCCCAGTTATTGCATCACTTTACAAGATGAAATACTTCATATGAAATATGTTGAAAACCAACTTAACATCGCTTCACTAATATCTACGCCAATCCAGTTATGACCCATTTCTGAGATAACTTCTCCACTCAATCCGGAACCACATCCAACATCCAGTAATAACCTCGGTACGTCATCATCTGGCAGAGCAAGCAATTCGATGGCTCGTTCCGCCATACGTGTTTGAGTCTCGACAATACGTGAACTGATGATGTTTAAATAATTAATATGATGAAGAAACATAGCGTTGATACATAATTAAGCAAAGCGTATAAAGGTTCTAATCAAAAAGGAAATAACAAAACTTACTTCTGTGAGTACTTAGCTGCTTGAACATCGTTGTAATACTGGAAAAACAAAACTTACATGAATATTATGCTTTAACTGCTTAAATGATTAATTTCCTCCAAAATACCTACTCAATTTAAAACATATTCTCTACATTTATGCATAGCCTCATCGCCATTACAAACACCGAAAAAGAACCCATTATGATTCGTCGGCTAATAAAAAACTCCTCAAAAAATTTCAGCCAAAATTTTAACCAAAACAAACCAATTCCGGAGGACCAGCAAATTCTGGACGAGACATACTGTATGATATTCAGCCGCGTCCTGTTACTTTATCAGTAAACCAAAGAAAGTAGTGGAACATAAATCCGAACGTCAATCTGGAAAGTTTTTCCTGTTAACTTGAACGACTGACACTCGCTCTTAGTGTAACCAAGGAACTCCTCAAGAAATGAAACACGCAAGGGTCACAAAGAAACCGACAGAAGTAATGCGATGGATTCAATTCGTTTCATAATCAGTAACTGTTTTTAACGTGTGCGCCTGTTTGGGGGTGGATCGACTAGGTAGCGACCCGATAGTGCTGCGATGTCGCATTCATTGCATTGGTAGTGTAGTAGGGTACTCAGTGGTGGACGTGGAATTAGCGAGATGAAGTTTTGTAGGTCTAGATGAGTTCTTTCCAGAATTTCATGAGATTAAGTTTTGTCAGTCTGGATAAGTTGTATGACTTGAACAAAGAACAAGACTTACGGAAACCACGTAAACGAATTACGGAAACCTAACGCTGTTATTTCAGTGTATTTGCCACACTCTATTCCAACACAGTTGAGTGGTTATCAATCAATAATCAAGAAAGAGGTCATTGTGAAGACGATGACCGATTGGGATAATTTGGATAACTTGATCAAAACTAATTCTGTTCCAATCAAAAAAATTATCACACCAAAAGTAGCAAGCAGTCTTGAGGAGCAAAACATCGTTTTTACAAAAGAGAATAACGATAGTGAAGTGAGTGTTTTTTGGTCCTTATAACGATTATAATTATATTTTGATCAGATACTCTAATACAGTGTGTTTAGTTTCGATTCAACTCCATTTTACTTCATTTATTTTTAGATTGAAGATGGAGCATCTACAATTTCGAGCAAGTGCGGTTTCGAGTCGGAGAGTGAGAATGAGAAAACTGGTGACATTGTCATTACTAATGACTTTACAGTGGGTGATATGAACGTAGTTGAAGTAAGTTGCATAGAAAATTCGCTCATTCATTAAATTTCTGCAGATTCTAAATCCATTCATATAGGTCTTTCGAAATGTTGCTGATTACGAAATTGTTCAAATTCACTGTTATAAGTTCAAACGAATGGAGTACTCTTTTTTAAATATCATTTACTTTTTCATGAATTTAATAATGATTTACTTTATAGATCTTAAATCGTTTCAATTCGACGTATGATAATATAATCTCCGAATTTGCGGATGTAGAAATATTTTTGATATCACTAGATGGATTATTAATCGAACTTACAGCACATAGTTATTTGAATTGGACGTTGGGTGGGCAAACTATTGTTATCGCAAAACAAGTAAAAATTTGTAAAATTACATATTGCTTTGCCCCAAAATTAAATAGTACGAAGTTGATTAAGCTGGTTGTTTCTATCAATATGGTTAGTTAAATTGCATGTCATACAATAACTATTGTATGTGGGTGACTAGAATGTGAATCTGCTGGAATGATCGGCTGTAACCATGTTCTTTTTTTCAGATTGAGATTCTGTTGAAAAAACTTGCAAATCTTGGTGGCAAGTTTAAATTAATTTGGTTTACGGATTTGTTGGCTATTTATGCAAAAGATACAGTTCTTAACTTTTTGCACAGTTTTGTTGCGGCTTACTTGCTCCAGTCTCAATGGGCGGTGGATATTGAGCACTTTACCAATCCTGGTGATTCGCTTTGGTTGTCTTATTTGCATGAACTGATGCCTTCATTCTTGGTACGCATTACCTGTTCTACAGTCAGTATGTAAAAAAAACTGGAAGATAAGTCTGATTGTGCTGTTGCTACGAGAATGTGGTCGTAAAAGTTTGTGCATGACATAGAGTGGACAGATTGAAGCCGTTTGGAAGCTTACTTTCTGAAAGTGTGGAGTATTTGTGAAATTTAATAATGACTTTCGATTCTTTATTTTTACTGTTTATTGCGTTTGAAAATACAGACATATTCCTATGTATTTTCGATAAATTAGTTTATGGAACAAGTACTTTTTAGTAGAAAATTATTTTTTCCAGATGATTGGCGTCGATGATGTATCAGAAAATGTAGTAGCAGATACTGAGTTGGGTTTCAAGCAGCTTCTTGCTTCAATAGCACTTCAGGCACTTGCTTCGACTATTCCCGTAGTGTATTTCAACGGTCTTGTCGTAAATCTCTGTTCAGTTTACAGCCATCGTGTTGAGCCGCACATGGTCGATTTCAAAGGATGGACCAATTATTTATGTAATTTATGGGCAGAAAAAAGAAATGGTTAGAGTGAAATAATTGATGCCTCGAATTATCGATTCCTTAACAAAATGGAATGATAGAGTTGAATTGTAAAAGTAAATTTAAAGCTAATAGATTCAAAAATCGCAGAATTGATCTTCTACTTTAGTGCTTTATTGTGTCACTGTTCAGAAAAATGCTTTCAGAAGCTCCCCGTAATATTAACCTATCAAGTTGCAAAAGTATTTCACAATTATGGGCTCAGGTCATTGGAGATTGTAAGAAAAGGTTGTTGTCTTGTTTTGTGAATGACTGGCTATCATTTAATGTTTCCGTAAATTGCCTCGAAAATATACTTCATTCTTAATTCTTTTTGCATTAAATTTTAGGTTTTTCACCTCATTGTAATTTACATCACAATATACTTAAAATATGGGCTGAAAGTACCAGAACAAAGGAAACCACTAAAATGAAAATGCGGTTTGTTTATTGCAGTGGTAAATTACCGAAAGAATCTGATGCGCTCACATCTGCTGTGCTTATTTCTTCACTGATTTGCGAACGTCGTGGAACAGAACGTCGGTACTGTGAGGAAAATGAGGTTTCGAAAAGGGGCATTGATTTTATCAAGTTCAGGAGAACATTACTTAATTCCTGTGCTTCTTTACTGGATGCGGTCGATTTAAAAGTATAATCTATTCGTTCAAGAATTATGCTTTTTCGTAGATTTTATACTAAAACAGAAAGTATTAGTAGAAGTTGAAGTGGAAAAAGGTTCAGTGGTCTTTTCGATTTATTCTCGTATTCGCTTTATTTGTCAAATTTATTGGATAAATTTTGCAGAAACATTCATTATCTTTTTCATTGGCTGACCTTTGGGATGGTCCTTTGATAACCGGAATATATGATGCTATAACTTCAGGTGCAAAAGTATGTTTGCTTGTTCTATTTTTATTTTGGTGTTATACAAATGCACATAAAATGCCTCTTTTATTGGTATAAAATTAAATAATATATCTTGAAGAAGTCTTCAGTATAAACCATTTATTGTTACGTTTATTTGTTGATTGTCTAATTGCAAGTTATGCTTTAATACAGAACCTTGCAAAAAAGAAGAGATTTTTTATTCGTCCTCACATATTTTTTTACAGATTCTTCCCTATCGTCTTCAACAAGAATTAGCTCCTCTGCATAAAATCGCATGCTTGGAACTGTCTCTTGAAGTTGACGTAAATGATTCTTTATTTGATTTGCCTGTAAAAGAAGTGGATTTTAAGAAGCCCTCACTTCTTCCCGTCAATTCCATATTGCTAAATCGATACGCTCCCGAAATGTTGAATGCTATTATGGATGACTGTGTGGAAACGGTATAATTTTTCAAGCTGAAAAATTTTTCGCATATTTTTAAATTTATGTTCTTTAGTATTCTGTCGTCTTATATCTCCGACAATTTTAGTTATATAGTTTTGTGTACATGTAAGAATTCTTTGACTTAGATATTTTTGGTATGAAAATTTTTCAATGTTCGGCATGATTTGTTTGATTTCTAGGTCCGTTTTATAGTACACCCTTTTATAGCTCTTTTTAGTTAATCTTTGTTAAAGGAACCATCCACTTTCAACGAATTTTGGCTGCATACTAAATGGCGTCTTGACGCTATTGAAGAGCCTTATACTAAGCCTGAAGGACGAATTGACAATGCATACCAGCTGAAAAAGCAAAACAAGGACAAGCAAAAGCTCGGGAAATGGTCAGAATTATTACATCTAGAGAAATATTTGCTTATTTTTCTGAAATCCGTTAGCTGTTTATCAGAATTTTGATCTGCAACTATCTGCAGGTACGAATTCTTCGCCGAGTCCCTCGAAGGACGTGGAACTAGTTTGTTGGTTGACTTTTCACGTGCACCACGTGGATTCGTTTCAAAAGTTGATGAACAAACTGATAAAAAGAAAGACAAACAGCAATGGCAATCAAAGGGCAAAGGAAACGGTATGAAAATATCCTTTCCAGATTTTTATGTTTTATTGTTTATCGAACTGCTTCGGTCCAAAACTTATGGTCATATATTCTATTCTTGCTGCAGCTTTTGCTTTTTTAGATATTGTTTTGAAAATATGAATTTTATAATGCCTTTATTTTGTTTTACACTCTTTGACTGACTTATTATTAACACTTAGTCACTAAAAAAATCCAAGTAGAAATTTGAGTATTGCATGTGCGTTTGATCTCCATTTCTGTTTGTAACAAATGCGCTTCCACTGCTTATCCAGAGTTTAGGATTTGGGACTTTTTAACACAATGTTCTTCACAGTTGGATATGAATGGTAGAATTTGAGGACTATTTGAAATTCAGTGACACGAATAAACTCAGCGGGTTATATGTTGTAAGTTTTATGAGATTTTTCAGGACCAAAAGGCAAAGGAGCGGTTAAATCAAAAAAAGAATTAATTCTAGAAGCTAATCGAAATAAAAAGAATGAAAAACTTGCGGATGATGAAAAACAAATGGTTCGATTTGCAATGCAACAAGGAAAGAATGTAAGTTTAGTAATAGGTGGGGATGATAGCTACAGCAAGTGGCATAAACAGAGAGATCGGCTGATAAATCGTATTGTCTCATTAGGTCGTATATATTTCGAATTAGGACCCGAATATTTTTACATTTTAATGCTGAGATTCCAAATGCATTATTGTAATACAGCTGCAAGATAATGCAAGCGGAAATGGAATATCACTTTATTTTATGTAAGTAATTATTTCGTTGTGGTTAATTTTATTTGACTATAACGAAATTACTCTGCATTTTTTGCTCTTTCAATTTTAGCAGTTCCCAGATTGTTCTGTGAAGAAATTTAGTCTTTTTAGGCAATGTTTATTTTGGAAAATTTGATGAACAAGCTCGAACTGGTTTCATCTAAAGCCATGTGTGCTTACCAGCAAGTGCTACGTATGTCAGATGAATTAAATTCTCTGGAGGGACGAGATTTTGTGGAGAAGAGAAGGATTCGGGCGGTATCTATAATCAGCAAATTGAAGGATCTATTTACAGTATATTGGCCGCATTTGGATGATAAGCAGAAGGAATATGTATGTGTTTTTTCTGAACTGTTATTTTAGCAATGAAAAGTGCGATAATATAGTGATTATAGCTTTTTCGACTTGCTTTCTTAAGTATGTTACATGACTGTAAAACTACTAGCAATGATCAAGAAACCATTGATTTTGCTGATTTTTTCTTAATTTTACGTAACTTTTGGTATATATGTACTGCCATTTTAAGCTGCAATTGCTTGTCATTCTTTCATTGCTGACAAGAAAGAAGGTCAATACTTATGTTTTTAAGATTAATTTATGATGTTTTTTAAAGAGTCTTTTATGCGGTATTCATTTTTCTCATTAACCGTGGTAGCATCCGTGTTATTCTTAGGTCACTGGTTTATGGATTTCTCTCGGTTTTGAAAAAAGCAAAAATCCAACTGCTTTTCCTGACGATAGATTAACATTGGATATGAATATGATATATTATCAGTTGGCTTATGGTGGTGAAATTATCGACATTCGGTCGGATCCGCAGAGGGACGATCGTGTAACTGGTTTCCAACCGGATGCATGGCAAAGAAGAATGTTGGACGCCGTAGATAAAAGCAAGTTTCATTTCTAAGTCTTTTTATGTATAAATTAAATTTTTTATTTGTGATCAATAGGAATTAAAGGAGAAATTGGGACCAGTTCAATTCAATAGTTCATTTCAATTAAAAAAATAAAAATATTAAAATTTCGTTTTCACATTGATAGAGCAAAATGTCCAGAATTAGGATGATATTCCTACCGTAATATTGAACATTTTAGATCACTCGGCTGTTATAATTGCTCCAACTTCTGCTGGCAAAACTTTTGTATCATATTACTGTATAGAACGTGTGTTGCGGCAAAGTGATGATGATATGGTTGTTTACGTTTCGCCTTCCAAAGCACTTCTTAATCAGGTACTTATAAACTTTAATCGAATCGTTTTACAATTTTTACGTTTTGCTTTTTGTTTTACGTTTTGCTCATAAATAATTATAGGTTTGTGGTTCAGTGTACGCTCGTTTTCGTAACAAAACTTTAAGTGGTGGAAAGGCGCTTTTTGGAACGCTTTTGTTAGAACGTTCAGATAATCCAATGAACTGTCAGGTAATCATGTTGGTTCTACTATTTTGGTGGACATAGAGAGAGAGCGAGAGACACAGAGGCAGGCCAAAAACTATTGATTCACTTTGTTTTGCAGATTTTTAGCGTGTAAGGTCTTAAAAGAGAAAAACAAATGTTATCGGAAATGTGTTGGATTAGTTTTTGATTTTAATTTAACTGCTACCATCAATCGTTTTCACCTGCATTATGAGTTGAGTCTGTAAGTCCACTGAATAGTTTTGATCAATTTCAGGTGCTCATCACTATTCCAGAATGTCTTGAAAATTTACTTCTGTCAATGAATCCAGTCGTACAGTCATTGATCGATAAAATTAAATACGTTATATTTGATGAAGTAAATGATTTTCTAACTTTCGCATTAGAAATTCTCGTCATGACGACCAAAGATAATTTTTAAATTTCAGATCTTTAAATCGTGTTTAAACTTTGTTTCTACATAGGAGTAAACTAGCACTATGATGAGACTTCAGGGTTAAATTTCTTTTAATAACTTCCTAGGTTCACTGCATTAGTGCTTCCCCAGATGCGCACATTTGGGAACATCTTTTACTTCTCATCAGATGTCCCTTTCTTGCCCTCTCCGCTACTATTGGTAACGCAACAGTTCTTCATCAGTGGTTGCAGTCTGCCGAAAAAAGTAAGAATATACAAGGAATACCTTTAAGAGAGGTTTGCTTTTTTATAGCTTGTAAAAATTTTTCCATTGTTATATTTGTTTTAGGTGTTCCAGATGTCAAAACATCCAGTTTCTATTACTGTGAAATTTTGAAGTCCTATTGTTTCGATATTCTTCACTTATCCTTTTTTGTACATTGCGATTTCAGATCGTATTGTAATTTCAGGTTGAACTGATAACATATGGTGAAAGATACTCGGAACTGGAACTTGCTGTGCAACGGATTAATCCAGTAGGTCAGAACAAAAATGTTGTGAACTCGATGATTGAGCACTTTATGCCATATGGGGTATATAAACCGGTGAAATTGTCCATGTTTGGCATTCCTGGTGATCAACAGTTAACTGCGAGACAGATCCTTGATTTATATCATGCTCTTGCTGAAGTGGATCCAATAGTAAATTAAGTTTTCATTTTCTTTTCTCCTCAAATGCACATGTCGTGCTAATTTTATCATCATAAAAGCCTTCATTTTTCATGATTAAATCTAGTCAAAAATCTCAATGACTGTCCTTTTTAGGGAGGAATTTGAGCCGTGTTCATTTTTCAAGTACAAACCTGGAGGCGAAAGGGTTTGGCTTACACGCCAAGATATCAGACGTCTGGAGGTTGCTCTGAAAAATCGGTTTCTGGAATGGCTTGAAATAAATCCGGAAAGAGTTAATAAAGTTTTACATCAAATTGGTAGAAATGTGCAAAGTGAATTAAAATTCAGGAGTAAACCATTTGATCAGGTTTGTTTGAACTATTTCTGTACTGTAAGTGATGTCTTATTTTGTAGGTCTCTACTAAGGGACACACTAAGAAATAATACAACCGCCTTGATGAGCACTGATGGAAAACGGCGTGTGCTTGAGAAGACTGTTTTTGTCTTTCATTTCATGCTAAATTTCACAGGGGGACTGTATTTAAAAACAAAATGCTTCAGTGGCATAGATTAAATAGGAAATAAGAAGCAGTTCAAATTATAATTTCCAATTTTTTCCTTCAAGTATTGTTTTTGTAGCGAGCAACAGCGATGAAGAATATCGCCCCTCTAATTTTGGAATTACGTGATAGGGAATTACTTCCGGCAATTTGTTTTAATGAGGATCGCCGGGTATGTGAGGGACTAGCTCAACAACTGTTTGATTATCTTGAAATGCAGCAGAAAGAATTCGAGGCCAGTCCGGAGTACAAAAAATATGAAATAAAAGATGAAGAGGCAAGTTAAGCTTTTAAGAAGTCAAAAAGCATACATGCAGAAATGCTTTGAAAAAAATTAGGTACATAAATGATCAGTTTGTCACACTAAATGATCGACTTGTTTATATTTTTTAATTGTAAATGCATGAGAATTTAAAAACATTTAAACTTCAGAAAATAGTGAAAATGATGAAAAGGAAGCGAGATGCTGCGGCAACAAAGGAGAAAAAAAAATCAAAGGTAACAGATAAATTTGAGAGAGCGGAAACGGAAGAACAAGAACATAACACGCAGGATGTTGATGACTACGATCCGCTTGCGGCGATGAAACTACGTCTAAATATGGCTTTGGAAAAGTAGCTTTCTCTCCAGCTTTCTGTTTCATCTTCAAGCATTTTTGCATGATGATAGTGCTCACTGTAGATGATCCTTTGATCAAAAGGCATTAATATTTAGTGTGCCTTAGAAGAGATACAAATAAATATAGTGCAGTGAGATGAATGATTTCGAAACTTCAGCGATTATGAGGAGATGGTCTGTGTTTGCGACGTTGTTAGCATAAAATGAAAAGAAAGGGATATCTTGGCCCTTAAATCACTCCATTAGAGTGATTTTAATGGAACGATTTAAAGCCTGGTTTAGTTGAAAATTTTGGGAAAGTTACTCGGTGAACTTTAAGGACTATTATGATTAATGACGTATCAGCTTACTTCGAACTTTTCAAGAACTTATTTTCTTTTCCGGGATCGTTTAGATTCAAATTACATGGACGACAGCGTGATGTAGATTTGTACGAAAAGGTAACTGCAAGATTGGCAAAGGATCGATTATCTGGACGAGAAACAACGAAATTATTGTTCAGACTTTTTGAACGCGGTATTGGCTTTCATCATCCCGCTTTAAATTCTAGAGAGCGCGGTGCTGTCGAAATCTTATTCAGGTCGAAATCTTATTCGAAATTTTGGTAGTCTGATCAGCGACTGATAGAGTAAACAACTTAAGAACTTCATTATTCTTGGTTTGAAAGTCAGTAAATCTCTATTCGATTTCCAGAAAGAATGCAAATAAAGAATTACTTCCAAAATTAAAGCTTTTATGTACTTATTTCTACAGATCTGGTTATTTGGCAGTCTTATTTTCGACTTCAACGCTAGCACTTGGTATTAACATGCCATGTAAGACAGTTCTCTTTGGAGTTGATGATGCAAATCTGACACCTTTACAATTCCGGCAAATGTCTGGCCGTGCAGGTCGTCGTGGTTTTGATCATTCAGGCTCAGTCATTTTCATGTCTATACCAACTGCCAAGGTTTCTTTTGCCTGTGTTAATAAAAACAGGTATATAGCTGAAAGAATTAGAAAAAAGGAGAAAATAAGGATATGATTTTATAAATTATGTATTTTAGATACGCCGCTTATTAACAGCGAGTTTGTCGACTTTGCGTGGAAATTTGCCGTTTACCGTATCGTATATTTTGCGTCTTTCTGGCTACATACATCAGGAAGATAGTGTGATAAGTAAATTTAACATTTACATAACAACTTTGAATACTTCAGTACATATTTCTGCTATGCGTTTAAATGCATTGCAGTATTTACTATAAATTTAGCTTTGATATTTTGAGCGATCGAAATATGCAATCGTTTCATGCAAATGGTATAATTTGTATGTCAAGTCCTCAACAAACATATTTAATACTCTATTAAATTTATATAATTTCTTCATCTACGAGTTCACTTTGTAAGTTGCAAATTTTACAACAAATTGCATATCCTGCCTAATTTTTGTCAAATTATATTGAATTTCCTATTTTTCAGATGAAATTCGTTCCGGAAATCAAAAGATTTCACCATTTGAGCTACGATTAAGAGTAAGTTTATCAGTTTATGTTATTATTTGCTTTTTCCACAAGCAAAAGCATATTAATGATTTTTGGCAATCATCTGGTGAGAATGATGTAGTGTGAATTATTAAGCATTATTTTTTATTGCTGCGCTTTGAGATACACTAGTGGAGACTCCGAGAAATTCTTTTTTCCATTCCAAATGCGATTAAAAAGTGGAACTTTCAAATGCCAAACGCGACAGCGACGGGTATTGTCTATTTATTTAGGCCATTGCATTGTTTTAGCAGTTGGTTTTTAGACTGCTTTGTCGTTCTTGACAAATTCCTTTATTCTTCATACACGTTCGGAATTGTCATCAACAGTGCAAAAACAGCTCAAATTATACACACTCTTTGCTGTTCAGGTGTTGCGTTTGCTGAATTTACTGAATGAAAAAGTTTGTTATTTCTTCATGTTGTTTTTACTTGTTATTTTTCCTTTTTTTAAATCCTATTCATAGTTTCATAGAGTATTATTAAGCTTGTTAATAACATCGTAATCTTAACCAGTTATGATTTTTTTTTGAAATGGCCATAAGCTTACGGTCTCATGTGACAGTTGAAATTTTATTGCAGTTTATTCAAACGCAATGTTTTAATATGCAGGTATTTATTTAGGGCGAATTACTCGGTCTGGCTTCTCTGGTATGCCATTTGTCAGCCAACGAACCGGGTAATCTTATTTTCGCGCATCTTCTTCAGAATGGTGTATTTCACAAATTGTGTGGAAGTAAAACAATGTCAAGAGAAGAAATTAAGAACCAGTTGGTGCTTATTTTTGCACATCTATTTACCAATTTGCGTTTACCACTTAGTTGGAACCCGGATGACAAAAATTCTTATCCGTCAACAGGTGAATCAGAGGTTCGTTCATACTTCATGCAATTTTTAAAAATTTTTTGCTAGATACAGAGAAGAAACAATTATTTACGAAGCTTTTAGATCTAAATCCTCGAGGTATTGAGGAATTTGTGAGAGATAATGATTGAGAGATTGAGGAATTTTAAGAATATCTAGGATAAAAGGACAGTCTATTTGGCTGTGTATGATGCGTAACTGTAATAATTTCCATTAAACACAGAATTACTGAAAGGCATCGGTGGTTAAAATCAAATACTTAACTGTATGAGATGTTCCATTTTGCATTTTAGTGAGGAGTTATTTGAAACTTTACAGATTTTCTTGAAGCCTTTGCCTGACTACTGCTCTTGCTTAATTAAGCAGTACACTAACAAGGTGGAAAATTTATATCGAGAATTTATGCGACTGGCCGATCCTAACAAAAAGCTTCAGGTAATTATTTAAAATGTTATAAAACTATATTTTGGCTGTGAGCTGTGTAGATTATTGGATAAATTGTACTGCATATTGATGCTGCCAGATACAATTGTTTTAGAAATCTCGGTTCATTGTACTCCGTGGTATTTAGCTTTATATAATAATATATAATATAATATGTTATATAATATGTTTTATATAATGTTATTTATTTAGCTTTTTTATACTTAAATTTCAATTATAAGGGTTTTTAATTCGCTTTCCAATTATATAGTTAAAGTTGGAACTTTTGTTTAGGTTATACTGCGTTTTGATATTCGTAGGTGTTAGCAGGTATTTTACATAATGCACAATCTGCGGTATCGCTAATAAACGGAAAAAATGTCTATAATCCCTGATTGATTTTTGCACAGATTATTCTCGTTTACTGTGATACAACAGTAAACGATGAATACAAATAATGATGAATACAAATTTATAATAGTTTTAGCACTTTTTTAGTTTTTTAAGTTTTTTAATGCAGTTGGGCTAATTTTTGTTTTACTGAATATCTCGTTAGATAACTTTACTTTCCAATGTTTAAGAAATTATCCCCATTTTCTTTTTTTGTAATTCTACATTATAAATTGAATCGTTGTAGGGTAAGGTATTCTCTCTAACAGGCTATGCGGATTCATCGGTTTCAATGTTCTCATCGAATATTGTTCATCCATTCCATGATTATTTGCTTTTTGATGAAGCATTTATGCCAGCACGATCACCAGATCCAGTTGATCATCGTGGTCGAAAAGTATTCTGCTTTTTTTCATTTAAATTACTTTATTTATAAAAATTTAATGAATTCGAGGATGAACATAGTTTTATGTTTGGCAAATCAAAGTTGTATTGAACAATGCTTGAGCAGAATAGTGCCTATTAGGAAAAAATGTAATTATCCATCTTTCTATACAGTTGAATTTCCTTGTATGCGAATTTGATTTAGAAAAGAATGATCTTTAGGTTTATTTGAATTAAACTGCGTTTTTTTAAATTAGGCCATATTTATTTTTATTTTTTTAGTTCTGCTTCTATAAAGAGATCAGTCAGTATAATAATGTATACGTTTCAGGTATATCTCAACGCCTATGCAGTTGATTTTTGGCGTCTAGAGTCAAAAAAAGCATTGGAACGAGATAATGGAATTAGTGAAAATAGAGTTTGGGGTTTAATTCACAGCTTTTCAGTATGTTTTGACTAGTTTTCCGTTCTTATAGGAATTGTGTAGAATAGAATTCTAGCTATTGCGTGAAGTTCAATACGTAAAGATTTTTGTGATGCAGGAGCATTGCGAGCAGTAAGATCATTTGTTAGTCATTACGGAATATTATTTCCCAACTCTAGATTGAATTGTTTTGAATGCTTGAAACAGAAAAGTAATACATAACCTTCCAGAATTTTGTAATCTTAACAGCATCTGTAATGAAAATTCGTGAGCAACGTGTTCAGTAAACTTTTTTTAGACTACACTTCTCAAGATTAAAGATGCATTGCTTGCTGTTGGTCGTTCCAAAGATCCGTTTGTGGGAGTAATGCAGGAGTTGGCCGACGAATACTATAAAAAATTCTGTGGCGCCTTTTCCATGAAAGAAAAAGCTCGTGTCTCCCATGTAGCCGCAGAGTGATTTGAATTTTTTGCAAACCCATTTGTGTTAATGGTATCGTTTTTTCTCCCTGTTATTTTTGGAACGGAATTTGTTTTCCTTCTTGCACAGTTTTGAATATTGAGGAAAGAAGGACAAAATAGGCAGCTTGATTATCCACTTTATTTTTTGTTTTCAGTTGTTTTTTGCCTTGTCTCATATGTTGCTGGTTCTCGGATTTACTTTATAATTTTGTAGCTATAAGGTTTTTTGTTCTTTCATACCCTGCTCTGTTTATTTGTTTTGTTTTGGAAAATTTTAATCCAGAAAAATTTTGGAAAATTTTTGTAGTTTCAATTAAGACTAGTTTTATTGTTATCAAGCTCATAGCAAGATATTTGTCATTTATTATGAGACGCTGAAGATAATTGTTTCCAGTAATTTCAATTAATAATTAAAATCGTTCTCATAAGTGTTTCCATTTTTTTCCCGTGGTATTATAAGTTTCCGAATTATTTCCTACTGATAGTGTGATGCCATTACTTCATATATATCAAAAATTAAAAATATTTACTTAAAAATCTGAAAAATATGGTCGACTATGAAATTTGAAATAGGAGTTGGGCGGAAGGGCATCTCTTTTATAGTATTAAATGAGGAAAATTGAAGAGCATCTTTTTGGTTGTAGTAAAAATTTTGGAAAAAAACGTTATTAAATTATTTTAGAGTTTGCAAATGAAGTTATAGGACAACACACAATATGTCATAACATTTATGTTTTTAAAAACGGTCAGAAACCATTAATATTTGCGGATATTAGGATGGCTACAAAGTCGGATTTAGTCATTCAGCCAGAACAACTTGAGTAAAAACATTTTCTTGCTTTGCGTAGATTGTGAGTAATAAAGAATAGGGATGAGAAGCGCGGGAGGCGAACATTTGTCCCTTTCTGTTGTTATCAAGTGTCCAATTTCATTTGCAGCAATTCAGATTGCTTTCCCGGCAACGGGATCTTATTAAGACAAAATGAATCGTTTACGGAAGCAGCAAGAAGAAACAGATAAGATGACACGTATTGCCATCGTCGAGAAGGACCGTTGTAAACCAAAAAATTGCGGTCTTTCATGCAAGAAGTCGTGCCCTGTTGTACGAATGGGTACTTTTTTTATTTATGAGGAAAATCGAATGGAATAAGTTTTCTCTTTTTTTAGTGTTATATAAGTCAGTTATGATCATGAAGCTAACGAAAAAGGTCGTCTTTGTTATTTGTCAGTGCAATCCTTGAATTTCTGCTGTCAATAGATGAAGTCAATAATCCGACTCCAGCTTAACCTCATAAACCATCTCAAGTATAATTGGAGACGGTTCTTTTTACCACGCAGTTTTTAATTTAGGGAAGCAGTGCATCGTCGTGGAAACCAATTCAAAAATGTCAGAAATCTCCGAAACTTTATGCATTGGATGCGGTATATGTGTGAAGGTACGTTCTTTGAGGAATTCTTTTTAAAATTTTGACTTTGTAACTTTAGTCCATCTAAAACTTAAGTTTTCTGTGCCTGAATAGAATCCTAAATGATCTGATATCGTTGTTCAATATATTTTGTATTACAGTTATTTTTTATAGGATTTATATCGTAACAAATATTGGTAATTATACGTACTAAAGATTTTAATGTACTGATAATTGTTTTTTGAGGGCTATTCTTATTTTTGTCCTTTTCAATCACTCGACATATTTAAAAGTTTTTAAACTGTAATATTATACATCATTAAGCTATTCGATCTATTAGCAAATTGTTTAACGTTGATGACATGACTCGTAATAAGTATGAACTTTCCAAAAGAAGTTTGTGACACTTGTCATTAAAGCATTTCATTTAAAAATCTTTCATGTCAGCAGTTTATATGCCAACAGTCACTGCATGTTGGCATCTAGCGAACAGTTGTTTTTTCCACTAAACTGTTTTATACTACTGAATCGTTATCTGTGACCACGTGCAGTGTTTAGTGCATATTTTCTTTCTCGCAGTTGTTTTCCTATGTGTAATTTTTTCTTTTTATTTCAGAAGTGTCCCTATGAGGCGATAAAAATTATAAATTTGCCAAGCAATTTAGCGAAAGATACAACTCATCGATTCAGTAAAAATTCTTTCAAATTACATCGCTTGCCGACGCCACGTACTGGAGAAGTTTCTTTTTCGCATCTTCATAACAGTTTCTTACTCTGGTATCAGGCAGTTAATATTGGCCTGGCCTGAACACTAGGCATGCATAAAGAAACATTTACATAATGTTAAAACAAGGTTGTATATAAATTTATGTTCTAAAATATGCATGATGATATTTTGCCGTTGTTATTCGACAGTATT
The DNA here is from genome assembly GCA_013365375.1 of Litomosoides brasiliensis. Classification (NCBI taxonomy): domain Eukaryota; kingdom Metazoa; phylum Nematoda; class Chromadorea; order Rhabditida; family Onchocercidae; genus Litomosoides; species Litomosoides brasiliensis. The sequence goes on from JABVXW010000032.1 coordinate 223,972, forward strand.
TCAAAGGCTGCAAAAAGCTGCAGATGTAATTCTTTAGGTGCTAGGTCTTGTTGGCACAAACGGAATTGGGAAATCAACCGCGCTAAAGATTCTAGCTGGAAAATTAAAACCAAACCTTGGAAAATTTGAAGTTAGTAACAGAAATATGCCTTTACAATTGTATTTATTTCAAAATTCTTCATTTTCAGTGGAACATTATTTACACCTGTATATAATCATAACTATATGGTCAAATGAAATTTATTTGACCGTGTAATTATGATTATCTTAGATTAGATAAATTATCGAAATTATGACTTGTTCCAGTCTCCTCCTGACTGGCCATCAATATTGGCTTATTTTCGTGGGTCAGAGCTGCAAAATTATTTTACGAAAATATTGGAAGACAATCTGAAGGCCGTTGCAAAGCCACAATATGTTGATCAAATTCCGAAGTACGTGACTTTTATATCGATTTTTTTTCTAATTATTATGACTTTGTTACTTAGATTCATATCATCCATTCATATCATCCACTGTAATAATGTGGTTTACTTTTTGGTCTTGTAAGAACTACTGTTTTTCTTAAGGACATAAGAGAATATGAGAATGTAATGTACGGATTGCACTGGCTGTACTCTACCATTATTTATTATTAGATAATTGTGAATAAAACCTCTGTGGATAAAAGAGAAGTGAAAAATAAGAGTTTGTCGCTTTTCAATTAGTTTTCAGGTCCGTTGTTATTGAGATTTAAAGTAACCTTTAAATTTTCAGAGCAGCAAAGGGGCAAGTACAAGAACTATTGGTAAAAAAATGTGACCGGGAAAATTTGTTGCAAATTTACGACGAATTAGGTATGTTTCCTCTATTGAAAGCCTTACTAAAATTTATTATTCGAAATTTCAGTATTAACAAAATGACAAAAATCAACACAGTCTTTTAGAACTTACTGGTGTGAAAGACCGAATGCTCGATCAACTGTCTGGCGGAGAATTGCAGCGTTTTGCGATAGCAATGTGTGTTGTGCAGCATGCTGATGTTTACATGTTCGATGAGCCGTCCAGTTATTTGGATGTAAAACAGCGTTTGAAAGCAGCAAAAATTATTCGAGATCTAGTAACACCCCATAAGTGAGTTTCTTCTTTAGCATGTTTAAAATCCATTTCCGAGTTTTTGAGATTTAAATAAATGAAACATTTTATTATTTGACCGTTACATTGTGTAAAGTGTCATTGTATTTTTTTGAGCCTTATTTTATAACTGACAGTATGTATTTACATGATAAACAATAGATTTTTAAACTTCCCTACACTAAATTGCCTTTTTTCAGTTATGTCATTGTTGTAGAACATGATTTGGCTGTATTGGATTATCTCTCTGATTATGTGTGCTGTCTGTATGGCATGCCAGGAGTTTACGGCGTTGTAACACTGCCGTCCGGAGTCAGGGAAGGCATTAATATATTTTTGGATGGCTTTATTCCAACTGAAAACATGCGTTTCAGGTATAATGCCCAGTGTTTTTGAGTTTTTTTAATTTTTTTTTAAATTGAAATTATGACAATCTAAAAAACATATGCTTTCAATTTGGACATTGCAGAGATTCTGAATTATCTTTCAAAGTCACTGATCAAGCGGAGAAAGAAGTGATTAAACGGACTGCTCGTTATACATATCCGTCATTTGTTAAACACATAGGGAATTTTGAATTAAAAGTAGAAGGTGGTGAATTTACTGATTCTGAAATAATTGTTATGCTTGGCGAAAATGGCACTGGAAAAACAACAATGATTAGGTTTGTTTCGTCTACCGTTTTGGAGATAAGCCTTGAAATGGAAAAGATTCAAGTCCCTGACTATTTGCGACCTACCTAAAGATCTTATGAGTATTCGCACGTTGCAAAAAACTTATTTTGGAGGTAGTAACATTCACATTCAGTATATTACGAGTAAGAGAAAAATTCCAAAATAATATAAACCTTTTTAATTTTCATTAGTGATATTTTTTCGGGAAACTAGATTTCCTTCCTAGTTTAATAAATCATTCTTGTTTGATATGCATTCACCGAAAGTCTTACTCTTGAACTTAGGGTAATACTCTTGAATTTAATTTAAATTACCTTACAAAAAACAAATGCAAGGTGATTTAAAAGAAAATGCTTTAGGATTCTTGCTGGCAATCTGCAAGTCGATGATGATTTAACAGAAATACCGCGGCTGAATATATCTTACAAGCCGCAAAAGATAAGTCCAAAATCACAGTGTTCTGTGCGACATCTTTTATATGAAAAAATACCTGATATGATCAACCATGCACAATTTAAAACGGATGTTCTGTTACCGTTAATGATCGATGATTTGCTCAATCTTGAAGTAAATTTTCTTCATTAGTCTTTCCTCTCCTATACCTTATACAATTTTGCTTACTGGGAATTATTTCTGCTAAACGTTAAATCAATCACTTGGAATTATTAATCGTTCGATGATGGATAATATGCCTTAGTAGTTAAACGCTTCATTTTACATTGTGTATTACCCCGCTCTGGAAGCTTTGTTCGGATATTGTAGTAGTAAAGTAGACGTTAACTTTTTCTGTGTTTTTACTTTTATTTCGTTTTGTTTTTTTCTGATATTACTAATGTTCTTGCATAGGTACAACATTTGTCCGGTGGTGAATTACAACGAGTTGCACTAGCTTTATGTCTCGGAAAAGTTGCTGATGTATATCTGATTGATGAACCAAGCGCATATCTTGATTCGGAACAACGACTGCATGCAGCGAAAGTTATAAAAAGGTAGTTTTAATAGATTTTTTGGATATTATAATAATTATTTATTACATTACACGGCCCATTGTTATTGCCATTTTTGTTATTGCCCATTATTACTCATTGTTATTCCCTCTGCGGATTGTCATCCAATAAACATATAGCTAGGAAACAAACAAAAAAATGCATGGTTTTTTATTTCATATTGCAGAACAGGGATTTTTCACATCTTTACGTGAAAAATTTTCCTTCCTTTTTTTCTCACTATGACTGTGGATTGTGGGTGAAATATCCTCAAATATCGTAGAACCTAAATGTCGTATACGAGAAACTGTATATCGTGTAATGTATTCAAGTATTTATTCCACTTCATTATGATGATTTTGATCAACAACAGGTTCATATTACACGCGAAAAAAACAGCATTCATTGTTGAACATGATTTTTTGATGGGAACGTATCTTGCTGATCGTGTGATAGTTTTTGAAGGGACACCATCAAAATCTGCTACCGCACAATCGTTAGTTTTTTAAAATTTCTGGAAAACGATTTTTTTAAAGTTCTATTAGACAATCCTGACACTGAGGTTTTGCAGACCTCAGTCACTTTTGGAAGGGATGAACCGGTTTTTGAGGCTTTTGGATATTACATTTCGACGTGATAAGGATAATTATCGTCCACGTATCAACAAGAAAGATTCTGTGAAAGATATGGAGCAGAAAAAGAGTGGGAACTACTTCTTTCTGGATATAGATTAAAACTGGTGGGAAACTTTTTGCCATGATGTGCTTTTTCTCAATAGCACATTCTTCAGTATCATTCAATTATTTTCTCCATTTTATGTTTTGATCGTAAATGCAAAGCTAGAATTTCGCGTTATACATAAGTATAATACTTCGGTGCTGTCATAACTGGCTTATTCACGTTACATGGTCTACTGCTTGGAATAACGTATTTAACTGGTCCTATTACAGGCTGACAATGCGTATAAATTATTTAGATTTCTGAGATACGTGTCTGTAGTAATTGCTTCTCACTTACAGTTTAATGGCAGTTGAAAAAACGCTTACATGCATCCTTGACAAGAAAGTATTCTTTTTGAATTGCTAATCCTTTAGTTACAAAACTTGCTGCGCAGTTTTTGCTTTATCTTGTGATTTTCTGGTTATGTTGATTTATTTTTTAGGTTTTAATATTCTCTTCTTATATTGTTCTTTGTTTTCGGTCATAAGGCCCATCGTTTGCTTTCTGTTATAAATCCGGATGTGATTGTTACTTTAAATAAAATATAAGTACTGCGGGATTTAAATTTACAAAAATCTGAAATCAAAATGGTCTGAAGGATAATTGTTGGTTATTGAAGAAAGGAATCTAAAACTTGTCTACTGAAATAAAATATAACCTCATGAATTTAATCGCAATGGCTATCAACGAAAACCGCGGATATTAATCAAAACGAATCTGTTTATGTTCCGACTGTTAGATTTCGTTCATACTTTTTATTCATATCATGAATGATAATATAGAAACAAGACGGAAATTCGTAGTTAAACTAATTGGTGATTACTTGTGAATTCGATCTTGTTTTATATGACAGACAGATGCATATCAGAAATGGCGAAAATTTTGCCGAAATCAGCATTTGGCAAGTTGCCCGTAGTTTGAGTCTGAAAATTAATTATTTGAAATATCATTTCTAAAATTTGAATTAAACAGTCTTGAATAGATGATTTGATTTGTGCTTCCATTGCACTTACGACCAAAATATATAGTTGTATGTGTCATCACGAGAAGATTCTTCTTACTGAACGCTGAAGAACAGTTTCTTAACAGAAGCAAAAAATTAGGAACAAATCACTTTTTGATTACTCTGCTTTCTCTCCATCAATCTCTTCGCTCTATCACTAAAAAGAAAGCCGGAGATGATGTATCATCACATTGTCAATAATTATCATTAAATGAATTAGATCATTCTTTCTTGACAGCTAGTTCGATAAATAGTTCCATATGACCTGCGGTTCATATATCCCTTTATTTCAGAGGGGAGAGAGAGAGGAAGGAAGAGAGAAGTGATTTTTTGCCTAGAAGTTACTATTCATCCCGAAAAATGCTAGTTGCAATTGAGAAGTGCTCCTATCATTATCGGGATGGAGGAAATTGAGGAACTGATCAGTAAAACTGTATTTTAAAAAAAATTGTGACGAAGGAAGTGCTCGGGAAATAAACCGATTCTTTCCGATCTTAAAATTTTTCATCGATGAAGTCATTTGCACAATTTCAGGGTCAAGTGGTAGTGATTATCGTCGGTGCTTTCATCATCTGGAGGTTTAACAAACCGGAGAGCATCATAATAGATGTTTTACATTTTTCCAACTTATTATTGCCTGATCAGTTTTCGAAATTAGATTCTTTTGTAGTGATTTTGCGAGGTATGCGGCAATCGTTTGTTGAAAATAAACACACCGAATGAAATTGCTTCCTGCTCTTTCTAAATTACCATTTTTCTCTTTTCTCAACTATCGTTTCGATTTCTTTTACGTCTTTTAAGTAAGCTTTGACCTACTCTATTAGCTAAATAAGAAATTATTTTAGTTGCTCTTTTATTAATTAATTAATTTCATTCGCAGTTTTTCATTTCATTTGCAATGAAAAATTACTTACAATATGGTACAGTCGATCCTTGCTAAGCTTTCCTACTTCACCTTTTAGTTGCTCCATTAATGCTATCGCTTGAGTGTTCTGTTCCGATATCACGAAATACACATCTCTTCTATATATTGCAAAAATATCAGGATCCCAGTCATAATCTTCATCAGGATTCTGAAAGTAAAAAAAAGGCAATTCCTAAAAATCCTCTAAAATTTTCATTAAATTAATACTACTGCAATCACTAGTCATAGTAGTACAAACAAAATTTTCAGGTTTTCTTGTCACATGTACATTCAGTTATTATCTCTCAAAGAAAAAAAATAAAATTCAATAATATATTTTCAACAGTTACGTAGTATTTCTCAAGTGATGCATGAAGTAGAGCACTAGCAGCTGCAAAATCATTTGCATATAGCGGTCCAACTACAAGAGGTAACACAAAACCGCCAGCAGTCTCTCTTGAACATCCATATCCGATCACTTCCTTCTAAATACAGGACCAGTCGTAAATTTCGTCAAAAAGAAAGATAAAAAAAGTTCGAAATTTCTAAATACAATTAGCAAATAAGAAATACCTCTTTGAAAGCAACATAGGCATTGAAGTTTTCTCGTTGAAGCCATTCCTTCAGCCATATATTTCGATTTAGATCTGTTACTCTCTCATCATATCGCAGTAAAGCTACAACTTCAGCTTCCGATAGATTGCTGCACTTAATAACTGTAATTTCTTTATTCTGAAAATTTTCCATTAATGGAATTTGTTGCAGTAATGTCGTTGAAAGAATGAAATAAGAATGTGGGAGAAGGTAAGTGTGAAGAGAAGAACCTGAAGTGTGGGAAATCCTGACGGATTGCTGATCTTATATTTAACAAATTTCCATTTTTGCTCGAATGATTCCATAAAACCAAAACGATAGCATTTACTGGCCAAATTTGACACTAAATGAAAGGACATTGAATTAAATTAAATTTTTAGCAAATTATTAAATGAAAAAAGAATGAAAACAATTGAAATATTAAAAGTTAACTTTCTTTGCAATAACTTAATCCCATGCTGATGAATTCGGTGCTTTGAAATTTAAAATGAATTTAAAATAGGAAGAGAAGAGGATAAAACATTTGGTGGTAGCAGCAGTAGTAGTGAGAGTAGTAGTAGAAAAACTGAAATAACACTGCTTTCTTAGTTCAAATGATACCACATAAGCCTAAATTATTAACCTAAATGTTTACTTTAAATCTTTTTACTTTTTTGTATTAAATGTGACGTGAATTTTAACATTCGTAGTAAATTTTTTAGAAATTTCCAATTTCATTTCATTTCATTCCTCTTTTTTTATGTTTTGAATTTTTCAAAATTTTGAAATGTGTTATTTTAAAGCGAAGAAGATGAGAATTACTTGAGTGAAATATGATTGTTTGCTTGCGACTGACATTTCTCAGTGCCTCATTGAAAAGTTTACTTCCAATGGCTGAATGTCGGCACTCTTCAATCACATAGTATACACCGATCACTGTAAAATCATTGATGGAGAAAATTGCTATGCTACCAAGAAGTTCATTGCCTGCAAAATGAACAAAATAGCTGCAATAATACTGAGGAAGGAGACAGTGTTGATTAGTTCATTTCTCAACTGATAATTTCTTTCAATTTATAAAAGAATACCTTTTCATTTCAAAATATAAATTTTTAGTAAATTACAACATAAAATATATTTTTTTCATTTATTTATTACATAATAATTTCACTTTTTAATTTCTTTTTCCACTCTCTCTCTCTCTCTCTCGCACTGCAATTTACTGAATACCTCGTCTCAAAAGTATGTAACCAATTTTCGTGTAATGTTAGGATGAAAAAAAAAGAAATTGTTCGGTTTGAATAATTGTCAAAGTTATTTATGTTCAGTTATTTTTTTGGGGGAATATACACTTTCATCAGAAAGTTAATCGCTATGATATCATTTCTTATTGAAAAACGATACTGTGAAAATGCAATAACAAAAATGTAAAAGAAAATTAGAAAATTGGGCAAACAAAGAAAAAATAAAAATAAATGACAAGCGCAAGTTAATAATTGAAGAAAAAACTTGTTAATTAATAATTCATTCAGGTTGCATTTGAAAAAAAAAAGATTTTAGTTTGAGATATTAATGTATCACTTTGATTTTTTGCCACAATAAATCGGCAATGACAGGTTGTTATAGCTCGCCATGCCTTCAGTGAGTCATAACCCAATTTGTAGGAGTCGCTATCGCATGCTTGTGCAACGACCTGCAACAGTGAGAAATTTCACCGATCTTCCCATATTTCATGCTTGTTGTGCTGTTGCATATTAATTGAGTTGTTGAATTCCAAGAACTTAAGAAATTAATTTCATATTTAAATTTTCAATTAGTAGTAATTGAAGAGTAATTGTACCCTCTGATAGTCATCATTGGTTCCATCTGAAAATTTATACCAAAAGCCATGTTTTGAATATGCACCAATCCAGGGATCACCACAATTTCTTGGATGATTTAGAGTGTATACTATCATTGGTATTGGTTTACCAATCTCAACTGGTACTTGACGTTTTAGCACTTCCGTGAACGGTTCCAACTTCATGCTAAAATAATCCGTAAACATTGGATGGTAAGAAAGAACTGCTGAAATTTGTGCTAAACACTGAAACAATCACTCAACTTATATTAAAATAATTTTTTTAACAATTTACCTATTTCTTCTTTCGCATAAATTACAAAATTAAAAAAAAGCTAGAAAATTTACAAACTCTACAAACTGTTTCAATCAAACATCAAACAACAGTTTGAGATTTGTTTGAAAATACCATCGTTGGGTTTCCGCAGTTGAAGTTACAACGAGAAATGAAGATGGAAAAATATTCGTTCTAATGCTTGAAATTTAATGTATAACTGGCTAAACTGTAAATTTTCCAAAATGAACAAACTTGTGGAAGAGTTTTGAAAATGTAATGAGACAGTAAATAATGTGATGTTTGAGATGAAATTAGATCAGTTCAAAGTGAGCGATATCTTCCCAGCAGGAAAATGTTGCTAATTTACTTGCCATTATGAATTTGCCCAAAGTTGGCCAATTAAATTTCCTCTTCTCTCACGCAACACACATTGACTTATTCGTTGAGTGATTTTAACGAAATTTCGTGAAATATTTGAAAAACCTAAAAAAACATCACAAATGCAAATAGCGATTGGAGCAATTGAAAAAAATTGATTAAATTAAAAATTTACATTTATTGTTTAACATTTTTTGTGTATTTCTTTTGCTAATTTCTTTTTAATGAAATTAATAGTAAATGAAGACATTTGTGTAGCTCGTTTTTTTCAATTTTCTTGAAGGCAATTTTGGAATGCTTAACTAAACAGCAAATTGCAGTAAATGGAATATCAACTGCTCATCAATTATTATAAATTATTCCAAGCAGAGAGATTTGACAGTTTAAAAGAAAAATATTATAGTAGCAATGAATTAAAGATTGAACGAAATACGGCCAGTTATTTTGCGTCTAATTCAAACAGAAATATTTTATTTTCGACGTAGATCACTCCGATCAAAGTGATCAAATGTCACCTAAATTATTTTGAGCGGAAAATCATTTCCAGTTACCTTGACATTGAATTAATGCCAAAAAAAGCGGTAACTATTATTAGGTAGTAAAAATGCTACAGTAGTAAGAAAAAGATATTATACCAGTTTGCCAAGGTCGAAAATAAAAATCGTCAAGGTCAAAATTACGATTAGTTTAATTGTGCCAATCAATTGTTACTTTTTTTTTAAACAATTCTCGATTGTTTACTTCTATTTTAAGACAAACAATCTGTTCATCGCATTTTCTTTAAATCGTAATTTTGGTGGAATACTTAATATGCAAAGGTTATTTCATTCCTTAACAATTCTTTCTCATCGATAGATTTCTCGTAAAATTCATCTTTTCTCCACTTTAATCGGAATAATTTCATATTTAGGTATTAGTTGATGAATACAAATCTTCGTAAATTACGGTAACATTTGAAATTCAGAAGAAATTCAAAAGATATTAAAATATAAAATTTTTAATTTATTAAGAATTCAAAGTTCAACTTCTGGAAATAGTGCGTCTACCATTTTGCACAACTTTAAAAAGTGAGACTCATACATGATCAGAAAATTCGCTAAAATTAATTCTCGAGATTTTATAATCTTTAATCTATCTGTTTTAGTTGAATTTTTCAAAGTTGCAGTATTTCACTTTAACGACGTTTTAATAATCTCTCATAAAATATGAGCGATTGAAAATAACTCGATAATTTAGCGATAATAACGGCAGATTTACATTCTAAAACTTTTCTCCTCTCTTTTCTTACTTGTGTTTTTTCCTGCTTACTTATTTTCATTTAAAAAATTCTCAGAAAAACGACTTTTACTTTCACTTATTCTTTTTCACTTTTCACCATCATTTTCATGACACTTTCATTTCAAAACGAGGAGGTACTGAGAAAACTAGCTTTATGAGAAGTATTTTTTTCAAACACAGAAAAACTAGTCGTCATAGAAGGCTTGACTTACAGTTATTTTAGTGCACTTTAAATACAAAAGTCAAAATGCTTCGTGCCAATATTGTTTAAAAATTCTTGTCGACCTTTACTTTGACCCTCTTTCACTTCACTAAAATTTACAGCACTTTTTTCCTTTCCTTTTTTAAGTTGACTTCTGTCGTCATCAATAGTAGCGTTATTTTAAATTTTATTTTAGCCATGAGAAATTAAAATTAGAATTAAATAGCTAATATTCATTGTTTCCAATTCATTTCTCATAAATATAAGTGCGTAAATTAAGGTACGTACATATTGACGTCAAAAAAAATGACGAAAAAAAAACTATGCCACAAGTGTTTTTAAAATAAAAATTATTGCTAAAATAATCTCTTCAAACAGTAAACAATCATCATATCAGATCAGTGATAATGCATTTGATTACATTGTTGATAACTGCAAAATTGGTTGAATTGAGCACTGAGCAACAACTGATACGACAGTGTACGTGTGATGAGGTGGCACCATGCGAATCGGTTGCCATTCAAGCAATCCTACCATGTGCTGATCAATGCCAGGTAATTTCATTTACCTTACAAATTCATCCATTTGTCATGTTAGTATAAATCATGCAACGTCACGTTCGACACTCTTTCTCATTAATTCTTCATGAGCTTGTAACTTAGCTTATTCTAAATCAGTCCACCAACAATATCAGTCAATTCCTGAAGTATGAAAATGCATTAATCAGATAAAATCTTATCAGAAATCTGAATGTCAACATTGTCTTACGACTTTCTAGCAGACTTTTGTAGTTTATGAATATGTAAGAAATTTGAAATAGATTTGAAATTAAAATAATCAAGGATTTTAACTCTAAAACTAACACATTTTCACTTTTCTCTTTTCATAATTTTCCAGAGATTTATTTCTTCCATCGGCGCTAACTATCAACAAATTCGTAGTTGCTTCCAAGAGAAACAACCAGTTATTAATAACGTTATAAAGTGCTCAGAAAATTCCTTCGCCGATGCGTCAGTTCTCTTTTTTTCATTTCCTAACCAAAATTGAAATGAAAGAAATTAGAATTTTTGTTCTCAACTGATCGCAAATTTCAACTGTTGAAAACTTTGACATTCATAGAAATGAATGTCAACAATGTCTTCCATCTAACTAGCATAATGGTAATTGATAAGGACTTAGAAGCACGTAGAAATTTTCACGAAGTTATTTGTTTGCAATTAATAAGGTACTTCAAAAAAAGAAGAAAAAAAATGGCAAAACGTAATTCATACACTTTTCATTTCACTTTCGCTTTCTTCAATTTTTACTTCTCTATGTTAGAATGTATGCGTGTGTTTTAGATGTGCACGAGAAAGAACGACTGCAAAAATGTTACCACAACGGTATACAAAGGGTATCGAAATTGCAGCAATAAATGAAATTAACAAAGAATTACGTAGAATGGGTAACGGAACAGATCAATTCAAATTATTTTTAAATTTAATCAAAAAAATTTCGCTGAATTTCTTCAACTAGAATATTATTAATATTTGTTTTGTAACGGTTTAGTCGAAATAAGAGAAAGCAAGATGAAAAGTTGAAATATAACAAATTGTATTGCAAAAGCAGAAATCAGCTAATGATGCGTATTTCTAGGAATAGCAGATGAGATAACCAGCTTGTTAGCTCAAGGTCGACGATTTTTCCGATGCTTCCAATCGTGCATGTCGAAGAAACTGGATAAATGTGCCCCGGGGTACGGCATCAAACATTAACTAATATTCCCACTGGTTTTTTTTCTTTTTTTGGAGATAAATATTTGCCAGTGTTTGGGCTGGTCAAATACCACTTCCATGTGTAAAAGATTAAAGTATCCAAATCTGTGATATTTTCGCTAAAGCTTTTCAAAACACAACTGTAAGATACTAAAATATTGATTTGCATTTAACTAATATCTGTTTCCAGTTGTGGTCTTGACTTACCGTCTGACAATACAGTAGTTCAAACGGTGAAGAGCTGTGCTCTTCGTAGTGGCGTTCGAACAGCATATCTACAGGATCTCTGCTTTTGTGTCGAGAGAGCTGGTATACGGTTAGTTTTGTAGGATTGCAAAATGATAAAAAATAAATCAAACTAGCGTATGAATATTAGTAGTTAGAAAGATAGAGAGATAACTGAAAATAATAATTAATGTTAAACCACTGCCTCTTCCATCTCTAAAGGAAAGAAAGATAAGGTATGGAATATAGGATTCACTATCCTTCAATCCAGGAAAAACTTTCCAATATTGTATAAATACCTTTTTTTATTTTTGGAATTTTTAAAGAGCTAACTATTTCAGGAAAATTTTCGATTCATTTTAACCACATATAAGTCCACCACAAATCTCATATTTTGTTATGATATTTTATAGAAGACAGGCATAATTTGGAAAATATGATAAATAATGAAGCCATATCATATATTCCGTAATATTTTAAAATAAAATAAAAAATTTCAGGCAACTGGCTGGTGTATGTCCACGCATACAACTTTAGAAATGAAGTGTTTTGAGAACGCATTGGAGGCAATTTTTTCAAGAAATTTGTATTAAAAAATTGGATATTATTTAATATTAATTGCAAGGAAGCTTTTCTGGAACGTTCTTGAAACACTTTTTTCCTAACAGACACAGTACGGAAATCTAATTCACAATTGATAATTCTAACAACAACTGTCATTTCCTGCTATGATGAAAGGAAAATTTCTTCCACTGCTCTTTTCGTCAAAAAACTTCACTGTTTTTGCTTCAATACATGAATTTAAACAAACTACAGTAAAGCATTTTGTAAATCACATATTGGCATAGTTACGCGTAAACTGTCCAAAGTGACCTGTAAATATATGTGGCTTACTATAATCAATAATATCAATTGAATGGACAAGTAAAACTTAAGACAACAATCAACTCAGGTCATAACTCTCTAACATCAAAACAGTAGTTAAAAAAATATTTTTGCAAATAACTGAGGAAAACATGAAACCTAAAATTCATCATCAAAAGAAAATGAGTTAAATGCTTGGAATTTAAAGTGTGTACCAAAGGTAACACTTATTTACAATTTTTCCTAATATTAAAAAGATTTAACGTATATTGACAAAATTGAACAGACCAAAAACTATTCGGTATCATTGCAAAATGAAAATGATAACATAAAAGACACATAAAAGGAAGCTGTGCTGAGTGATCGAATAATTCCAGTACCAGTAACTTATAGTTAAAATTTCACGCTTTATAATGCTCAAGCTTACCCCTTGCACCAATTTCCATGCGTCATGTCCGCAACGTCTATTGATCACAGAATGACAGCATCGCAAATAACGATCCATAATTTCACATAAAAGCTAAAAGCGAGGAATAAAATATTTTTATGCATAAGTTTTGCTCTTTTAAATTTTAAAAAATGCAATAGCCGAACCTCGAAATACTGGCTGTAATTGTTCGGGATTTTTGCCTCTTGTGCTATTGTTATCGCTGTACTTGCTTCATTTCTGCATTCCAAATAGTTATTTTCTGTTTCTACCTATGTATAAATTATGTAGAGGGAAGATTACAACTTAAAATCTTAAAATTAAACTTTAGCTTAGGAGTTCTGAAAGTTAACAATCTCCTGAGAAATGAAACAATTGGATGGGGCGAAGAAAGAAAAATGAAAATTGAATGGGACGAAAAAAAACTGGTATTAAACACAAATTTAATACGTTCAAAGTGTCAAATTATTTCTTAATACAAAGACATGTAGAGCGAATAACCCACCTCAGTAAAACAGGTAGCATAATACTCGAATAATTTATAAGCCTCACCACACCATAACTGGCATCAACCGCTTCTACTGATACACTTGAACAAGACAAATATTACGTGCATACCTTCAGTGTTTGTAAAATTTTTAAATATTTTACCGATTCAGCTCATAATCCACTCATGACTGGGTGATATAAAAAGCTTCCTGAAATGAGTATTTTTTTGCAATTCTTCGTATTGATTCAAAAATTCGATCTACAATAGCAAAATTTGTTGTTTATTCGTGGTTGCTAGAAATCGAATGAATGATCGAAACACATTAAGATGTTGCAAAACTAAGAAATATCTACAAAAGAAAATTCCGACTATTCGCACTTTGTTATCTTTTCCTTACAGGACACTAACAAATTTCATTTAAATGCACAATTCATATAAACAAACAAATAACAATTGAAAATAACTCAACTTGCAAATTTTCCGGAAATGTTTGGAGAAAAAAAAACCTGAATTTTAACACCTGCAATATAAAAAATTATACTTTCATAGAATAAATGAAAATTATTCTATCAAATTCCACTACTAATAAGAGAAATTGGAATAAGTTAGAAATAGATGGTACCTTGAAGTTAGCATAAACATCACAGAGTTCTCTGAAAATATCCCTTCCATGGAGAGGCAGTTGTATTACACCTCCACCTTGCAGTCTTCTTGCATAATCCAAGATTGGCTGAAAAATTAGTTAAGAAGTAAATTAGATGTTAATTCTTTGTCCTAATTATTTCATAATGGTGCCATTGTGTCACTGCCAGTGACAGGAATTACTTTTCTCCTGTTGTTGCACCGGTTGTCCGGTTGAAACGGAGAGAGGTGTATGTATGGGGGTGGTTAATACGCTGCTCAACTTTTTTAATACCAAATTTTTTTTTCTGAACTTTTTTCCTTATTAATAAAAGCTGCTGAACTTTTCGGGCACCACGGCAGATCAGAGTGATTGCATTGTGACAATTTTTAAATGTATTTGTTGAATTCATTCTTCTACCTCTCAGGCATGTTTTTAAAGACAATATTAAAGGGACGTTGAAATTTCGAGAAAAACATTATTATGAGGAATGAATAAAATAGCCTTATTCTTCACTTCAAATATAATTATTGAATTCCTTTTGACAGCCAATACATTTTTCTTTTGGCTGAAACTATCTTATTTATAAAATTTAGGATGAAAGAGATGTTAAGCAATGAATGCAAAATATTGCTTCTGAAAAAGATTTTTTTTAATGAAAAACAAGGGAAACATATCTGGAAACATTTGCTAATTGACTGCTCGGCAAATGCGGTACATTTCGCAGCAGAAGATGATAATCGATTCTTATCACTATCTCTATCAGTCATTGCTACCGAATTCAAGTATCCTTCCACAATAAGCATTGCAACAAGCAACATTTTATGCCAACTGCAGTCAGTGGCCCACATTGCGTAGGGACGTGGGAGACGTGAAAAGACCACTTTATCAGTAATTTGAAATACTTTAGTATTTTTAAAATTATGAAACCGCGTGGTTCAATCAAAGTATTTAACAACTTCCAAAGAAGAAACAAAATTCTGGATCTCTGTTGAAGAAGAAAATTCAAAAATTTATCAAATGCGATACACCGTAGCTATGACTATGAAAGGAACTGTAAAAGATAATTGTGTGATGCAAGAAGCATACCTCTTAATTTGAACCAGTTGTTCAAGCCAGTTGAATCTCTTCTCACAACTTTCCACAATCCAACTGATGATGCTGTCATCTTTACCTTGTATTTTAAATATATTTTTTTCTGTCTTTCCTCATTTCGTCGTTTTTTGCTATCTCTCTTCTTAGAATATCAAAATCTAATTTCCTTCCTCTATTCCACTTCTTGCTTTCGTTTTCAAGGAGAACATGAAGCAAATTTGATTAGAAAAGTAAGGAAAGCGACAGAGAGGATTGGGATAGAAAATAAACAACTGTGCCACCCTCAGACTTTTTTCCACAATGCCAAATTCTCACTCTGATCGAAGTACTGCCCAGATGAGAGAGAAATCGTAGATTATAAAATGTGTTTATTTAGAGTCAATAATTTTATGTGATGAAGAGAAATAATGAAGAATGATTTTCATCAGGAGGGGCTGCAAAAAGAAATCACTGCTGTTCCTGCTCAATCGTTCCAGATGCCCAAATAAGAGGTGTAAATGCATATTCTGGGAAGTATTTTGCATTTTAATAATAAAAATTTTAAGTTGATCAATATTTTTATTGTTCTCGTTTCGATGACAAAACAAAGATTCTAGAGCAGTATATGGTATATGCTAGTCAGGATTACAAGTTAAAATCGATGCAAGATTGAGATACTATTGGAAGCTATGAAGGATGAAGTTTTTTTCATAATTAAACTAACATTCATATTTCAGATTATGATTTAGAAAGAGAGAAAGGAAGAAAACGAAAGAGTTACCGACTGTACCAGTCTCATCCGGCAAACATTGGAAACGTGAAGACAATTAGAATTATAGGAAAATTGTGCAGTTAGCCATACATTTTGGTTCAATCTACAATTTTCGAAAAAAAAGATAGCGAACAAGCAATTTGATATTACTGCCTACTTGATATATGATCACTTAAGTTTCATGCATTTACTTGAAGGATCACTTGGGTTAACTACATTGTATGAAAAGACACGCGAAAATTTCCAAAGAACGATGAATCGGTAGAAGCAATTTTACGGATCTCTTTTAGAATTAGCTGTTTTTTTCCTCGTATTCGTCCAGTTCTCTTCAGGTAAGATTAAAAAACTGTTGTCAAAGATAATCCTCGTTAAATCACACATCCGTACAAGCTCCAAACGATACTGAGGGATATTGTATTTTCATTGCGCGTAACTTTAGCGTATTACATTTATCAGAGCTAAGGCCATCAATTTTTCTTTTGTTCAGTATTTTAAGGTGCGGGTTGTGAGGCTGAGGGACAAGAAGGTTGGCGGTTTTGGGATGGCGGATTTGCAAGAGGTGTGGTGTTAATAAATGTTGATTGTAAGCAAGAAAAAGAAAAGGAGTGAAAGTTGGGTTATGAGAACAGAGTTCGGTCCATTTTTAATTTCATTGTGCATTTATCATCTCTTGTTAACTTGCATTTTTTTTTTCACTTCAATTTATTATTTTTAATTTCCAAGGTATTGCAATTACCGGAAAACTATTCTCCAGTATTATGTTCAGAAAATGGGTCGACGACAAGGCAATGTGTTTGATAGGAAGGAAGTGATGGCTTTAATGCAACAGAGACTGGATGGTTCGATTAAAAGTTTGCGTGAACTAAAGGACAGAATTGCAGAGGAGACGGGTGAACAGATTGCACTTACAACACTTTGGCAACAGATACACAAAATGAGGGTTTGTTTTTCTCATGAAGTTTTCTATTTAACTGGCTCTACTTGAATTACTCGAGCACCGCTCTTAACTGTTTCACTTGATTCACTCAAAGCATTAGTTTGTATGTTGCAAATCACTTGAATCTAGCCAACCTGTATTAACAGTTCTTGACATTCGGAATATATCTCATCGCAGCTTTACACGATTTTTCTCTAGTAGTACGAAGAACTGAAGCATTGTTGCAAGTTTTCAGGGAGAGGCGGTCAATAATAGACCGCATTATGTTCGAATGACTGCATCACATGCTTCACAAAATGATGATTCGCGAGTTAATATCGAGGAGGAAGATGATGATATTGATCTGCATACCGAATCTATTGGGGTTGAACTTTCAGATAGTATGTTCTTTAAATTCTTATAATCGACATCTCATATTACTTGGAGGAAATGAATAGGAATTGGTGCAAATTTTATTTTATACAGATACAAACTTTGTGGAATTATCAATCTTATTTTTAGTCGTAATATTTAATTACTGTTTGAAACGACGCCTTACCAGTTATTTTTGCTTGTCTTCACTGATTTCAGAATAGATAAATAGCTGACATTTTGATTGAAGTATTTTATTGCTAAAAACATGCGGAAGTTGTTTTGGCTGAATTCAAAAGTTCACTTTGATTTTTGACTATGATTTTTAGCCACAGGTTCTACATTACGTCGATCATCCCGTACGTCTAAACGGAAAAGTTATTCGCCGACGCCTGTATCGTCCAGACTTGATCTGAAAAGATCACGTGTTGGGTAATAGTCCGCCTATTATCTCACTTCTAGCATTCGTTATTGTAGTAGTCAAACAGTTGAAGCAAAAAAGCAAATATTGGATTAAAAAGACAAGAATTTTGCAGCTTTAGAAAGCCTGTATGTCGTTTAATGGAATTCAATTGCTGCTCTTAGTCGAGATAATGTTCTTATTTTTTACAGCACAACTCCTGTGTCTAGCAGCAACATAACTTTGGTTTCTCATTCTCTAAGGTGCTTAGGAATGCCAAAAAAGGAGAAAATCGTTAGGCGGAAAAGAATTGATGAACCAAAGCATTGGGACAAACGCGTAGAAGAGTTGATTAGACAAGAAGCTTTAAGGTTGTTTTAAGCACTCCTCATATTTCAGAATCATTTCATCACTCGTATCTATTTAACATGTTTGTAGATTCCCTCTGCATTTGCACTAATTGTCAGCAACCTGCTTACCTTTAGTAGAATGACATAATTAAAGGCTCTAGATTCAATGTTTCATTAGGTTGCGATAGATATCTTTTTCAGAAAAAATATGAATGTTTTTTAGCCAAAAAAATGAATAAACAGTGAAAGGAGTACCATCGAAGTAAGTGGGACAGGTTCTCTGCATACGTGGTTTTCTAATTCCAGGCATGAGGAAGAGGCTGCAGATGACCCATTAGCCAAAGCAAAATCAAAAGTCTGGTTATTTTGCGAGAAATTCGACGATGATGGTGAATCAAAAGCAAAATGCAGAATTTGTGGCATGGTGAGGTTTTTTCACTAGTTTTTTTTACCTTTTTTCTAGAAAAAATGAATCTTTATTTGTTATTTGGACTTTGTTATTCATGCGATGGTAGTATGTTCTGTCGTAGAACTTTCAATAATTTGCTTGAAATATAAATGTGGAAATTTATATGCTTTGTGGATATTTAATCTCAACTCTTTGTCCTTTTGCAGTTTCTTAATTCTCATCTACTTTCAGGTCATGGTACGCAAGTTGGGTTCAACAAGAGCAATGCTACGCCACCTACGAAAAATGCACAATAATCTCATTGAAGGGATTATTAGACCGGTAACAAAACGTGTTACAGCAATTGCTGGAAAACCGAGAGGTGATGATGGCTTCAATATTGATGATGATAGCGCATGGGTAGAAGAGGTTGATGAAGAAGATTTCGATGATTACGAAGGTATGAGAATTTTAGGTTTTAGAGCTTTTGCGGCACATATAACTTTTATCTCAGTCATTAAGTGAAGATACTGTAAATTCTACAGTAAGTTAACAAGACAGTAAGCTTATAGTTGTAGGCTTGAGAAGATTTTGAAGAGAAATACCGGTTTTTGAAAGAAATAACACCAAGTTCTTAAAGTGAATGATGAAGTTTTAAGAACAGCACTATGCAGTTGCACAACAATGCGTTGATAAAGGAAAAGTCATAACCTACAGCAGTTACCCAAATGAAGGAGGTCCGTCTTATGCTGGCGAAGTGTTTATTCGAGAAGATGGCTCGTAAGTAAATGACTAAAAACTTATAAATTTTTTTATGACTCATCTACTATTAGGTTTTGCTTTGTTTCAATAACCGAAGAGAAACACTTGATCTCCATTTTTTATTCTGTTTCGAAAATCTCTATTTAGTTACGCTGATGGCGATGAATTTGTCGATGTGGTATACGTGCAGGATGGAAATTCGTTTGACGAAATCATTTCAAAGTCTAATGATGGAAGTTCATTTGTCAACAGGTAGCAGTTATTATTATGGTGTCACTTGATAAAAGCTGAAAATTGTTCTGTCTTAATCTCAGTTACTTTTTCAGTGAATTACCTTCTATAGAAAATAGAGGTGAGGAAGCTGCCGCGCCTTCACGTTTGAAACGTAGTATTTCTGATTCCGAACTGGCCCAAGTGTCCTCCAGAAACGGTAACAACGATCTTCAACATTACGAAGATACAAATTTAGTATGTTTTTGATATTTTATTAGTTAACATTTTGGACAACCAAAAATTGTATTAGGATTTCTTTAAGGCTATCAAGGCATTATATTCGTCGTATAAGATTAGTTTCATAAAGGATGGGGTGTATTCTTTTCATTGCTCTTTCGTTTTGTAAATAATTTTTATATTTCAGGAGACAGATAGAGCGATGGGGAATCTAAATCTATTGACAAGAAGAGAAAAAAGACAAGATACAGATGATGATCACTTCAGCCGCACTATCGCCTCATCCATTCTAACATTCCCTCCGGAGCAACGAGAGCTTGTGCGTTGCGCTGTCATGCAATGTATCGAAGAACTAAGATCTACCGAATCAACTGCGGCCGAAGAAGCAGGAGTTCCTGAAGTAACCGACGAAGAACTTATCCAGATATCTGATGTTTGAAGTTTGATTACTGTTCTTAAAAAACAGTTTTAATTGCTTGGATTTTGAAATTTATTTCGATGTTACCATCTCATGTAAAATTTTCAGCTCTTCTTTCAGTTAAGCATTTACTAAAATTAATGCTTTCTGAATTACCGTGTTTGTGTTCTACTTGGAATCATTGTATTTGTTTTAAAACTTTAATAATTCTTATGATAAAATATAACCTTCGTACATTCATAAGGAACTTATGGATAATTATTTTTATGCTTCATAAATTTGATTACAGTTTATTGTTTTTGTCGGTCATTCATTTTATCCGTATATGCATAAAATTATCAGGCCATTTTTTTGCTTCATTAGATTCGCTGATTCGGAATTCCACTGCAATTTTCAAAGTTTATAATAATAATTACCTCTTTTCAAACTATATGCGAAAGGAACTATTTTTGCTGTAGAAAAAAGGTCAAATTGCGGGCGAGTTGTGGAATGGAATAACAAACTTTATTTGTTTTGTTTATTTTCCTTTAAGCAATGGCTTTTGCTTTTGATCATCTATACTTATATTTACCTGTGTTTCTTGAAGTATAAATTGTTTTAATCTGGAAGCAATGCACAGGGCTTATATGACTTATAACTCTTAAATGTCTGAATTTTCGAAACGTGATTTATTCATGTCAAAAATGTATTTTGGCGAGCCTTTTGCTGATTCAGAAAATGAATAGCATTTATTAAAAAATTTTGCAAATCGAAATGACAAATTGATTATTCCAGAAAAGATAAATCCTACGAAAATTGTACCACTCACGTCGTTGTATTTTAGTCAGGTTTTAGCGACATGAAGTGATCTAAGTACTGCTCATTTTCGCGTTTGTCGACGCCAGTGAAATTCATCGCAGCCATCTTCTCATTACTAAAAGAATGTCTTCGGATAATATCCTTTATGTCTAAAAAAGGCTCCAAAGGTCAATAAATATTTTTTCGGGCAAAGTTTGTGAACGTGTGAATATGCTGTAGCTAGGAACGCAGACATCCAATACTTAGTATATCAACGCCGTTTGATGTTAGTGCGTTCAGGAGCTGCGCAATGTTCTCTTAAGTTACCTTGTATTTACAAGATAAAAATTCCGAAACGTTGCTAAATTTCAATTTCCGTCATGCTCACAAGATTTTGCTGTCATACTTAACAGAACTAGTTGAACGAGTTCTTCTCATTCCATCACAATCGAAATCCCCTCCTCTGTACATATCGTGGACTTCTTGGATAATTCATCATATTTCTTGAAATAAGAAATTTCAGTATATTTGCAAAAAATGAGTTGTGGTTTAATACAGAATTCGAAATCTAATAGAAAGAAAGAAGCTTTAAAAACAATTAAATAAGCCAACCATTGATGAAAATATGCCGACTACAGCTGGTTTCGTCGCAAAAAGGGCTGATCCAGAGCGGGATCGAACCGCCGACCTTCTGCGTGTAAAGCAGACGTGATAACCACTACACCACTGGACCACCGAGTGGAGCTGTTAATCCACTAATTAAATAAAATTTAGAGTATTTGAATTAAGAATAAATGAATGTACTTTTTCATATTCTCATCGATGTTGTATGATTTCGGTGGCGAAATAACTGTAGTAGTTACCTTTCAGTAATTTTTGCCTTACTTTTCTGCAAAAACTAAAATCAAAGTTTGAAAAACTTAGCTAATAGGTGAAAAGCTGGTTGTCGTGAAAGAATTGGATCACATGAATTAATGTCAATTTACCATTCAATAAATTATAATTGGATTTTTCCAACTGTACTATCATCTGGAAGTAGTTGAATAGCAAGTTTAGACATCTTTTCAATAGAATAACTATTCGATTTGCGAAGCTTAAGCTGATGAAGGGTTTATTTTGAAGAGATTTGCTTCCTTTAACATTCCTAAATTGTTGTAGACGTGATGGCCTATATGCGACGAGAGAGAATTATGCATAGGAGAAGCTCATGAAATGAAATAAATCATTTTGGATCAAATTTCAATCGATAAGATCTATCTCTTTAGTGTTCACTATTATGATTTAAATCTATGAATGTATAGTATACTTAAGGTGCAATACTCTGACTTACTTCACACTTACCTGAATTCACTCTTTCAATTACATTACGATATTTGTGGAATATTTTGATCAGTTAGAAGATGGCAGTAGCAATTTCTTCAGTTATTTGCAATCTTTGCTAATAAATTGAAAATTTCATAATTGAAGGTAAAAATAAATGAAAAGAAATTCGACAACGCTCATTGCGACTGGAAAGGAAGAAATGTTCGAAATTGAATTGTATGCAAACTACCTGTAAATGATTTAGTTGGTGGAAATTACTGAAAAACGAACGTACATCCCTTGTCACTACGGCATTAATGTTTTTCGCTATTTCATTATATCACTTCTGTATGTGAAAAATTAGCATATATGAATGAATGTTCTAAAAGTTTATAAAATATTACAAAGTTAGTCAGTTTGGTCATTCAACATTTTCGAAGTGCAACTATGCAATTGTTCACATTTTCCATATTTTTATTGCTGACGAATTTTCATTTCGCAGGTCAGAGAGCAAATTAGCAAAACATCTATGAAGACGTTTTATTTATTTTTTAAATTTCACAAACATAAGTTTTTAATTTTACACAAACAAATTGATTACTCGAAAAGCGATCAAAAGATTTACTCGAATTAAGTCAGTTCTCGAATTTTTTTCTTGAATTTTCTAATTTAAGAGTCTATTTGCTTCCCACCAACGACACCAGCAAAAGACGAGAAAGGTGTCGATTGCTGTAAACTTCCTCCGGTATCTTCCGATTACTTTTAAATAACTGCACAAGCGATAATTCAATGCAAACAATGTTTTGTCGTTTAATGAAGAGAGGGAGAGAGAGAGAGAGAGAGAGAGAATTGTGATTTTCTCTTTATTACCGTTTCGATGATGTTAGAATTCACCAGATGATGTTAAATAATTTAAATAACATTAAATAAAGTACCGACTTACGACTAGCAGGTCAAAATTATTTCTTGTTCAAAGAAAATAGAAAAGTGAAAATATCGAATTCTAAAATCCGAATTTATTTCTTTTTTTTGCACTTATAAAAATGTGGAATTTTCACACTAAAAATTAAGAGTGTTCATTTTTTTTCCAGTTAGATTGTTTATTGGTTGTTCAATTTTTTGTTTTGATCGTAGGAACCGTTTCCGCACAAGGTCATATATGAGGAATTTTGTGATCCGGTTTATTTCGGTGTTATGACAGGTAGTGGTGATAATCGATTCTGTCGATTGAGCAGTTCCCAAGAGAGAAGTATATGTTTTTTTTTCGCGATTATTTCATTTTACTTCTCTAATTCTGCCTGTCATATCAGTTATTTAATGAAAAAAAAAAGCTCAACAAAACTTTAGTAAAACAATGCTTGTTTTTTTAGCAAAGTAAAATGTCAGTTAATTTAAAATGACATTATTGAACAAACTTTCCAAAGTTGCAACAATTGCAAGTCGTTCTGACAAAAACAAAAGCGAAAAATTTTTCCCACATTTCAGAATCAATAAATTGTGATCCCGGATGGGTCGAATTTTTCGAGGGACTTAATCAATTTTGCTATAAAGCGGTATATTCTTTCAAAAATTCCAATTTTTCCTCTTTTTCTGTATCATTTTAATACAAATTTTATTTTTTGACTTTCGTTTAGTTTAAATTTATATTTGAAATAGTAAGCTGAAACTAAAATTTAGCGAAATGATAAACCGTTCCATCGCCTCCTTGCAATAATAATGACAATTACAATGAAAGTGGGAAGGATTTCTATGAATTTAAATAATTCATAGAAAAATAAATTTAATAAAATTGTGATTTTTTGATCGTAAAAGACTTGACGAAAAGAGAAATTTCTGAAAAAAATTGCAATTAAAGAATTTAGAAACAAAAAAGAGAAGAAAGAGAATATTTTGAGAATCACACACACTCAAAGTACCACTCAATTTTGCTAATTAACAATGTCACTGATCTCTTTGTTTTCATCAAATTATCTTATCATTCAGATGATCGTCGATATTATTGTGATTGAATGAAAGATACTGCAAATGAGGAGAATCGTTTCAGTCATGTCAATTTCAACTATTATTAATTCTATTTCAGTTTTCGATCACACCGTCGGAAAATGCAACTGATGTGTCCAGCAAGAAAGACGGCGATCCGTGTGAGAAACGGCGGAAGACAGCAAGGCTTGTTCGAGTTCCAAATCAAAATATTAATATGTTCCTTTATGGTTTGCCTTAAATGTTCAAATATACAAATAATTTTTTCCGTTAATGCTTTCAATCCATTTATTCAAATTTTCCTGCCTTTCATGAATTCAGTAGAAAAGAAGCAATGCCCTAAAAAACAATAAAAACAAATTAATGAAATTATCCTAAACGTTGATAATTACTAATGGACATTGGTCATCTTTTTCAGTGCAAGTCTTACGTGGTGAACTAAACTTATCATGCAGCGCAGTAAATGTAAATACTTATTACTATTATATTGGCCTATATAGGTTTGTTTATTTTGACCATAAAAATTCACATTTACACTGATATTAGAAATAACCGAATTAGTTGATCGTTTTATTTCCTCCTTCATCCGGTTGTTCTATTTTAATTTGTAATCGATTACAGTCTCTTAATGCTTCAACAATTAAAAGTGTACTAAGTAGTTTGACATGAAATTATGGCTCCCTGATTTCCTGAATGTTCGATTGTTGAACGTAATTTACGTTGGTGAAATTCTTACTATGTTATTCATTCCGCTTTGTGGCATACTAACTGCCCGAGAATTCGCAATAATAAAACTCGAAACATTCGATCAAAGTTCATAATCACAAAAATACAACAGCTGAACTCTATTAATTGTCGGAATTTTTCGTGGAAAATTTATTCAGGCAAGATTTTGACTGGCGGTGGCGTCCATATCCTGAAAAAGCTTACACGCATTTGGAAGAACAGGGCGAACTACTCTTAGATTATTTGAATTCACCACGTCCACAACATCTTTGGTCTGATGGGACGAGAATTTTTGCAGAGGGATGGGACAACGTTGATGACATTACCACAAATGTTGTTATTTCTAATTGTACGTTGACAATTTATGATCGTCAAAATAAACTATTAGTTATTAATCTCTCAATTATAAATTTTGGTTTATTATCTCTTTTCTATCAAAAAATCTGAAATCACAAATGCGAAAAATGCTAATGTAAATTTAATTATAAAAACGAGCACAATCCCATCTCACAGCTATTTCTATTACTTTCTATCTGCAACGACATGCTAGAAATTTTTTTAAGTATCGAAAAAAAAGCGATTAGCAAAAAATATTAATAATGGAAATTGCAGGTGGCATGTGGCGAGACTACAATAATTCATTAACGAATTTCAAGTATGGCAAGAAACTAGCACCAAATCAGGGATACATCTGTGCTTATCATGTGTGATGATAATTGTGATCGCTGAGACCATTCTTGAATTATCACTTACTGATAATAAGTGTGATAGTATGTATTTAGTTGAATTGTCATATTTGTCGTGCAAATAATATTTTTATGGAAAGAAATGGAAATGCACAAAGATCGGAGAGGGTAACAATAAGAATTCCCATTAAAGTCTAATTAAGGCCAAGAGATAAACTTCTTCTTAGGCCAAGCTCTTGCTAGGCTAGCCTGAAAGTAGTGAATTCTCAAGCAAAAACGGCTTTATCTTCACTTTCCTTTCCTCAAACTCTCAGTTTCCTCAACCTAATTGTTCGAAGGCTGCAATTTCTTCTTCAAAATATTTCAATTTTCATATGATTTCTTTTTGAAAAAAATTTTTATATTCATTCTCAGATTTCCAAAAACAATTTTACATTTTTTGAGTTTAAAGGATAAAGTTGAATCTTCTGCGACTTCTCTCAAACTTTTCAAAACTTTCAACTGTTTTCCACATCTTTCAAATTTTCGTATTAGTTGCTGAAATTCCTCAAAGTTTAACTTTTTAACGTTTTGAATTTGTTTTCCAATTTTGAATTTTGCATTTTTGAATTAATTCCGAATTTTTTAAGCAAATTCAACTTTCAAAACTAATTACCCAATTGCTGCATAATAGCCTTATTTTACTGATAGGATCACAATTTATAATTTAAGAAAAGTTTAATTGAAATACCAAAATTCACTCATCTTTGTAGCATCAATATGTTAAAAATTTTATGACATAATAACTTTAACGATTATTACTTTATCTTACGGTAGATATCTTACTTATCTTACGGTATCTTCTTTTTCAATATTTTTCATTCTTTTCACGTTATTTTTTCTCATTTCA
Source organism: Litomosoides brasiliensis (assembly GCA_013365375.1). Classification (NCBI taxonomy): domain Eukaryota; kingdom Metazoa; phylum Nematoda; class Chromadorea; order Rhabditida; family Onchocercidae; genus Litomosoides; species Litomosoides brasiliensis. The sequence continues at coordinate 250,563 of JABVXW010000032.1, forward strand.
AAATTATGAAATTGCTTTTTCTTTTTTTTGAAACCTTTTTTTCATGTTTTATTTAATTTCATTAACAAAAATTATTTCGAATTACTTATAGTTACTTGCATTTATTAGATATAAATGCTTTTCAAAATTGCACTGATAACCTTATCTGCCTGTATGTCTTCTTTGTTAATTAAATTTGCATTCTATCAGTTAAATTTCATTTACCGAGCATTTTCTTTACGGCTTATTTCCATCCAATGAGCGCTTTTTTATTAGTTTTTGCTATTTAGCTAAATATATTTGCTAATTTCATAAACTACGCAAATTAATCAAATTAATGAGTGACCCTTTCTTGTTTATCTTATTGATCGCACCGTAATAAGTGACCTTTCTTGTCTAATTTATTGATCATACTACTTTTTTTCTTTGCTAACTTCACATTATTAAACATTTTAAGGCATTTTGAATTTTTCAAACTATTTAACATTAAGAAAAAAAGAGAAACTTTCATTAAATTTTTAATAAATGCCAAATATTTATGGAATGTTTGAATTTATAAAATAATTATTCTTTAAATTTTTTTTGAAGATATAAATTTAAAATTTTCCTCGCAAATATATCAAATGTCATTAACTTTTGCATATATGCAAAAAAATATTAAAATTTTTGCACAAATTAAAAAAAAGAACTTCGTAATGATTTATAAAGCAATAAACTTTTGGAGAATCATAGTTTGTTTGCACAGTTTGCTTTCGTGCGGATGTGTTCGGAAACGTTTTCCACGGTTGTTCCGGAAGCCGGAGAAGGTGATCAGGGAGAGAATGAGAATGTCGAATTCCTCGAAGTATTGCTATTTTTTTTGACTAATTTAACGGAAAATGAGTTATCAGCTACCGTTATCATCGGTTCTTTGTTATTACATATCAATCACTTATCACTTCTCTAATTTCGAAGTATTATCAATCACTTATCATTTCTCTAATTTCTGATAAGAATAAACTCTAATAGAATCATTTAATTAATGTAAACAGTACTTCTGAGGGAGCTAATATAAGCACACATAAACTGATTTAATTTTCAAGAACAATTTTTTTTTTTAAATTGTGCTACTCTACTGTATTAGGTTGATCCGAATGTTAAAGAACTCGATTTAACGCGGCATCGAATTAAAAAAATTGAAGGATTTGACTTCTTGCACAGTGTCGAATATTTGTGCTTACGTTGGAATCTAATTAAAAAAATTGAAAATTTACATATGCTAATTACGCTTACCGAATTGGATCTTTATGACAATCAGGTTTGAAATTGTTTTATTAAAATTGCTCATCAAAATCCTTTGAAATGTTATTCAAAGCAGCAACATGAATGACTAAACTGAAGACAATGATGAAATATTTGCATAAATTTTAGATCACTAAAATTGAGAACCTCGATGAGCTGGTCAATTTGCAATCGTTAGACTTATCTTTCAATCGTATCGCAGTGCTAGAAAATTTGTCGTCGTTAAAAAAGCTCAAAAATGCTTATTTTGTTCATAATAAAATTGAAAAAATTCAGGGACTTGAAGAGGTAATGTTTTGCTCATTGAATTTTAATGAATTAATCGTTGAACATTTACATCAAACAACAAAATTTGCCAAAGTAAATTTGAGAAAACAATTATTTCACTAAAATAATATGCAAAATTTTTTAGCTCACTGAATTGGAATACTTAGAGCTCGGCGATAATCGCATCAGAAAAATTGAAAATCTTTCAAATAATACCAAAATTAAACGACTCTTTCTGGGTGCTAATCAAATTGTTGACATTGAAAATTTGAATATGCTGAAGAACATTGAAGTGCTCAGTCTTCCAGCTAATGCCATCCAAGAAATTAAGGTTACAATCAAATTCTACTTAATTGTTACACTCATCAATTTCGTTAGCGATCATTTGGAACCTAAAATGCAATGCTATTTCAAATTTTTGATTTTAAATTATTTCTGCTCTATTTTAGTGTATTGCAAACTGAAATACTTTAAGAAAAAGATCACCTGATATTTCAATCATCAGAGGAAATATAATAAGCCTTACAATGTAAACGTATGCCTAATCTGTCTTGAACTAAGTCAATAAAAATTAAATTTTTAGGTCAAAAAATATTGTTTTTTAGGGTTTAAATGAATTGACAACACTTCGAGAGTTGTATTTGTCGCAAAATGGCATTGAATATATTAGTGGTTTAGAAAATAATGGAAATTTGGAAATTCTTGATTTGAATTACAATCGTCTTCGTTCTATTTCAAACATTCGTCATCTTCAGAAACTTACCGATTTCTGGGCTAAAAAGAATCAGGTTCTCAAGCAACTGTCTAAATCATGATTTAAATTACAATTTGTCTAATTTATTATTAAATTAATTTGATTAGACGTTCATTTGAGATTTTTGCAAGAAGGAAAACGATTCGTTGATGAAAAGTTGAATATGCTCAATCTATAATTTAACTTCTGATATTTGAGCTATAACATTTTTCATTTAATATTGAAATTCAGTTGGAAGAAATAGCGCAAGTGAACGAACTGATTTATTTGCCAAACTTAAAATTAGTCTATTTGGAAATGAATCCGTTTGCGGAACGCGGCATCTACCGAGGAAGAATGATCCATATGCTACCGCAAATTGAGAAACTCGACGCCACCTACTGTCGGGTGGGATATTTTTATCACTTTCTTCATTCCTCTCATTGTCCAATGTTAGCCATACCTTTTATCAATGAACTTAAAAACTTTCAGGAAACGGTAAATCGCAACTGTTGAAAGGGAACTTTAATGATTTTAATTTAAATTTGACAGTAAACAAATTATTTGTTTATAAAAAATGTCTACGTGCAAAATAAACAAATTCTCTAGCAGAATTGAGTCAATCATTTATAACGTATCACAAATCGAAAAATTTCGATCCGTTCATCACTTAGACGGTCACACAGGTACATGCACACGTGCACACACTTACGCATGTACACACGCATGTACTCGTATATGTTGGATTTTAAAATTGTTAATTGAAATAAACTAAAATACTGAAATACATTGTTAAAGAAATACATTCGTGTAATTATATAATTATACTAAAATGATCAAAGATGGCATTTCATATGTTTTATTGCGACAGCTACTCATTCACATAAACAGATGGAAAAGATCAAAAGAAAAATGAGTTTGTGAAATGATAACCATTTAAATTGAAGTGCAAAGAAGAAAAGAAATGATTTAATTGCTTTACTTATTCGCCGCAAAATTTTCTCCAAAATACAAAAACAAATGGTTATGAAGACAGAATGATTAATTTCATTTCTAAAATGTTTCATTTCACTATTTGATCATTTGCCGCATAATTCACTAATTCTTTCTAACGAACGAATAATTCGTTTTTTTTTGATTTTTTTTTCCTAAAGAATTTTCAGCAATTTTTAAGCTTCAACTTTACACAATTTCTTCGTTTTTTTTCCTTTTTGTAATTTTTACATTCCTTCCCCTTTTGTCACACATACTTTTGCCGATAGTTCAGTTAATTAAGTTAATTGGTCTTACTACTAACTACCTAATGTTCATAGCAATTAGCTATTGAAGGATATTCTGTCAATCACACGTTAATTGAGCCAGAAAAAGCAATCAATATCATTTGCCAATTGGCCAAGAAGAAGTGATGTGGCCAAGCATTTCATGCATTCATCTTTTATTCTTCTAATTTTTTTTTGTTTAAAATTTAGTAGTAAACATTTATGGATATTTTATTTGTCGCTAAAAATTACAATTCATTATTATCTCTTCCTGTCTGATTCAATCATAAAAAAGTATTGGAATTCCTGCATTTTAAAGAATAAATTTGAAAAATTCACTGTTCAATTATTTAATTCCGTATACTTAGAATATCCAGTTGAAAAATCCGGTTAGTTCAACTGTACTTTTTCATTCACAAACATTTTATAAGCCTACATTCATCCTCTCTCTCTCTCTCTATTCCAATCCTTTGTACAATTTTGTATTTCAAAACACTCATTGATAGGAGTGAAAAGTGTTGAGAAAGGTTAATGATAAACGTTACGTACGTGTATATACTCATTCTTGCATATCCAATTTGAAATTAATTTTTAATTAAAAACGCTGAAGTGTACATTTAAAGACTTATTAATTGAAAATGTATTTAATTTTTTTTGTAGCAATAATCATGGAAGAATTGAAAAAAGGAATATTTTAAAAAGAGAATGAAAAAAAAAGATCATTAGCAAAGAGGGAAAGAAAGAAGAAAAATGCACAGAGAGTACAGAGAGTTTTTCTTTTTTTTTTCATTCACTAATATTTCCAAAACATTCATTCCCGTTGCGTATCAACCCTTCCTTGCATTTACTCTCTCTCTCTCCCTTTTTCTCCTTGCAATCCTTCGCTTACTTATTAATTTTTTTTTTCAAATTTTTTGATTTTAGTTATTTAAAAACAATTTTTCAATTTATTGTTTTTTTTTTAATTTTATTTTACGTTCACATTTTTTCAACTCTTTTTGTTTCCCCTTCTTCCCACGCTATTTTTTCACGTATGTGATGAAAATATCTGTGAAATTCAAAACCACTCGACCTATTATTTTTATTTCTTTGGCATTAAGTAATAATATCAATGAAATGTGTAATGTCAGTGATAATAAATCATCGTTCACCGTCGGTTGAGAGGTCTTCTTGTCAGTTGTATTTTCATCTTCGTCTTCCACAACATTAATTACTACAACGATGTGTTATATTTTATCCGATCAACGTAAGAATTATCTTTTTCATTTTTTTTTATCAAAAAAAAAATTATTTCAAAAAATTTCAAATTTACAATTCTAACAGTAATATTTTATTTTATTTTGTGAAATGAATGAATCAAATTTTTTTCGAATTTGCATTGCGGCACTTTTTTATTTTCATCATTTTGGCAATTTTATAAAATGAAAAAAGAAGAAATCTAAAATAAACGTTTATTATAAATTTATTGAAAATTTTATTGTCAAATTTTATCAAACTTCTGTTGCAATGATAAGCACTTTTTTCTGAATTTAAAATAATGTGCATTTTACATAATTTGAATTTATTAAAACTTAATTACTCGTAATACTTGTTAATTTTGATAAACGAAAAAAAAAGTGAAATTCTCTTTCACTTCGTTATTTCCTATGTAATCTTTCATGAGCCATTTCATTAGGTGTGAAATTATCTGCAAAATAATTACCGCAGCCATAATTATTATAATTGCTTTTTTGATTAAAAAAAGAGCAAAGCATTGTTAATTAATTCATTACGCATTATCGACCAGTAAGTAAAACGTGAAATTTCTCGTAAATATTATGAGAAAGTATGAGAGAAAGAGAAAATGAAAAATTTTATTATTCGTTTATTCGATAGATTTTTATTGGCCTGTGCTCTGTGAAAGGTAAACACTTCGTTTTTATGAAGTAATATCGTTGAAATTCTGTCGTAAGAAATGTTATACTTCAATGATCGCAAAAGACTGACATGAAAGATTAGCAATTTTTGCGCTCAGCGCTGAAGACGAGGCAAATGAAAATATTTTCAGTGATAGCGCGTGACCTTTTTTTTTGCAAAAACATTTAAACAATTTTTATAACTAAGTATTTTAGGAATTTCACCCGAAATTTTGCTCAAAAATAATTTGATAATTTAAAAAATGTCGTAACTCTTTTAAAATTTCTTTTAAAAAAATTTAAAAAATTTTGCTCTTTTTCTTTTCTCTAAAAATATCAACAAATTTATTACTTCAAAAGTCACATGAAATAATCATACTTGAAACATTTCTTCCTTTATGCATGGAAATTAATAATAAAGATTTTTGAAATATGCCAAAGACTAAGAGAAAATTATACTTCTTTTTTTTTTAAAAAAAAGATTAATTTTAAAGTGAAATGATTTATTTGAGATAATTCTTTTTATCCAACCATTTAGAGGAAGCTTTCTTTTCCTCTGAAAAATTCAAAGAACAAATATTTCCAAACAATTTCAGAAATCATTTTTTCTTTATATAAATTTGAAAAGATAATTGAAATGAATTATATTTAGAATTGTATGAAACATTCGATCAATTAGACATCAATCAGGACGGTCGGTTAAGTCGCAACGAAATAGCAATGCTGTGGAAGGCAATGAACGTTGAACCGACGAGGGTCGAGTTGGACTTCATCTTCCAGGAAATGGACCCGAACAGTACCTATTTATTTTCTTTCACCGTTTAATTTGAATTCTGTTTATTTAATTTGAAATATTTGAATGATTTCTTATTGAGCGATCGATCGATCAGTTTGCTATTTTTCTACTTTCTACCACATCATAATGGTGGTGAGTGATATGGTAGAAATAACAAATAGAAATAATTATTTAAAATATTTTTTCAAATTAAAAATTAAAAATTGGCCAAAAAATTTTTTTTGCAATAAATTATAAAATCAAACGCATAAATAGTTTTTTAATCGGAAAAGCAACAAATTACAATTGTCTTTTTTTATTTTAAATTAAATTTATTAATTATTATGATATTAACAGGGATAAACTGAATTGTGCACATTAATTTAAAATAACATGCAGTACGTTTGAACTACAAGTTAAATTTAATAAATTTTAACTTAATTCCTCAATCTTCTACTATGTCTATTTTATCATATCTAACTTGCACATAAATATAATAAAGTAAGTAAACAAATTTAACTTCAATAATTAAATAAATGAATTAATTTCACTTCAGCTAATGCTTTATTTATCCTTAGAAAATTGGAAAAAAAGAGAAACGAAAAGTATTGACAGTTAAAGAATTAAATAAAGTTTATACCAAATAAATGCTAATAACTTATTGACGGAATTTTGGAATTTTAGAAACAGGTTCGATTAGCAAGGAAGACTTCGTACGTTATATGAGTACACCACCGGCACACCGAACAACAATTACCGAATTGGAACGATCTTTCCGATCGTATGACAGTGATGGCGACAATGCTGTAACGATTGGTATCTTTTCCATCGAAAATTAAATTTTAATTATAATTGTTTCATATATTTGTCTACTTTCTTTCATTCCTCTTTTCTCCTCCGTGTTTTTTCTGTGTCCTAAAATTTTCTTTTTACTTTTCAAAATTACATAAATTAATTTGCTAAGTGATTTGACTAAAATTCCATTGTTAAATTTTTAATGGAAATTTTTCGTTTTTTTTTGTTTCATTTTCCTTTTGCAAAAAAATAGAAGCAAAAGCTAAAGTTACAATAAATAACTTTCAGACAAACAGAGATGAAGTAAATTAAGGAAAATTGAGACTTAACTTAAATTTCCCATGAGGGAAGTGAAAAGTGGCCAATAATAAGTGTTGGATAGAAGTTGTTTGTCTGCTTTCTATCACTTCTAATTTTAGATATTAGACGAGAGAGAATGCTAAGAGGAAGAAGGAGAATGCTTACAATCGAATATCATATCATATCATATCAGTGCTAAAATGAATTTGAATTAATTCATTAATCTTTCATTCTAAGATTGATAGTTTTTCATCTCAAATTTTCACTCATTTAATTTTTTTTTCTTTTCAATAAAAATATGCGGCAAAAAGTGTTAAAGAGATGTGAAACGAAAGAAAATGTTGTTCACTGAGGCCTTTTTCTTTCTTTATTTTTAAAGATTAAAAATTTTTTGAAGTGCTGCGAACCCAAAAAAACGTCTATATTATTCTCGTTATTGCTTTTCCATCAATTTAAAATTATTCGTTTGTCTACTAAGGTATTTGCAGTTCCAAAAGGGAAAGAGATCTTCAGAGTTTACCACTAATACCTTGTGCTATTCATTCTTTGAACTTCAACATCACCATACTTACGTGTACTATCTCAATGTTTTCTGTGGAAATTAATACCTAAAGCTTCAAGTCTCTGACCTATCGAATGTCCTGAAAAGAAGAGTTGAACAAATTTTAATACTTTAATGGTTACTTTCAGTCTACATCACTTAATTAAACTAAGCTATAGCTTGCTATTCTCGTGGAATTTTTTGCAGAAGAAGTAATGAAAATTATGGAAGAAGTGGTCAAAGTAACAGATCGAGAATTGATCGAAGCAAAGTTCCGATCAGCTGATGCAAATAATGATGGACTAATTTCATTCGATGAATTTATGAGTATGATAGGACAGTCGTAATTATAATTGTTAAATTAAACCTAATTAGCAATAAAATGTAATTTATATATATTTTGATATGATATTAACTGTATGGCGTCGTAAATATTGGTTGTTGCAGGAATTCTCATAGATATTAGTAGAAAAGTGAAAGTGAAAGTGATGTTTGATTAATATCATTAAAATTATTTCTTTACTGAAGTGATTTAAATAATTCTCAAACAAAAAAGAAACTGAAAGTTGAATGGTTGAGAATTGAAATGTAGTCAATTAAATAGTAATAAAAATTAAAATTACTTACTTCAAGCTAAATATAATATATCGGATAAGTAAAAAAAAATGGATGGACTTAGCATAAGAAATATATTTTGCAAATTTTCAGTATAACTATTGCCAACAATACAATTTCAATTATAACATTTTACATCGAATGATAATTTAATGTTTTGTGACACATTCTTCCCTATAATTGCTACTTTCCTATTAAAATTTTTATTCAGGAAGGATGATTTATATAATTGGAGAAATGAAGAATGGTAGAAGAAGCTAATTTTATCCTTTTGTTACCTAAACTATCTTTTAATTATTCAAAATTTTTGTTAAGAAAAGAGGCTTGGAGAGACTCCGATAACAGATTGATGAAGAAAAAGCAAACCAAATAGGATTGTTAAGTTTTTCAAAAAAGTTTGAGAGTAATTTTACACATTGACAACATCGGAAATTAATTAATTTTAGTTGCAAATAAATTTTATTTCTCTAAAAAAACTACAAATCTAATTGATTAGTCTGTTACGAAAATAATAAATTGCACGAAATGCATGAATGAGATGAAACTTCGAGTACAACTTTCACAGTTTCAATTATTATAATCGTTTGACTGATACTAAAAATCTTTCATCCGGAAACATTGGTTTCTGATTCGTTAATCCATTGTTATGTTCGGAGTGAAGAATCATACAACAAATCGGCTTATTGATAATTTCGTGATTTGAACATCCACCATCAGTAATCATGACCAACTAATAGCGGAAAATTGAAGCTGATACCTGAAGCGACGACCGGTGGCATTACGCGTTGGAACATATTTCCGGTAATCGACGATACGAAACTGTTCAACTTTTTCCTTTTAGCACCGACAGCTTGTTTTCACGTAGCATTCAAACGGTACTTTAGTATTTTTTTTGCTTATCAGTACAAGTACTTCAGAACATAAACGAAAGCATAAATCCAAGCCAAATGAACACAAAGCTGATATTCTGATGACAGCTTTCGTTAGCATTCGAAATGTCGGAAATATCTGATGAAACTATTCAAAAATTGATGATTTTCTGACGTAAATGACAGGACGAAAACTTCGTAACTCTTTTTAACCACAAAGCATTAACATTTTTTCGGTAAAAAACGATTAATAACTATTAAAAATAACAAAGAGAAAAACACTCGCAATTCTTTAGCGATCCTTCCGTTTCAGGTGAAACCGTTCCTCCTTCTGTTATGCTTATGATTGTTGAATAATATCGGATGAGAGTGAACTTAATTTTGTAGACATTAAGTCATTTCTCCTCACACTTTAATCATTTGCGACACTAAAGAGCAATTAAACAACGTTTATAAATAGAATACGTAGAAGAGAACTGATTGTTGGAATAGCAATAGAATGACTCGTCACGTAAATTATTTTCTTATTCGACAAGAATACTTGGTTTTATATAATTTCAATAGAATTAGTATTCAAACCATACAAAAGAAAAAATTTCAAAGAGAGAAATTGATCGATGGATCGGTGGTATAATAGGTAAAAAAGCGATAGAATTTCATTTCTTCTGAAAATTCAGCCTCGGAAAGTGTAAGGGAATGAAAAGGCCTTACACTTCGGCATGACGCAATCATCAAAGCTCTTTCAACATATTTTGGTATGGCGAGAGGGGGCTGTTGACGATTTCGGTGCTGCACCATCGGAAACCGACATACGGCTGATATCATACTGAAGCTGCGTGACATCTGAATTATTTGGCGCCGACTAAAAGCATTACATTTACGCCAAATTTCTTTTGCAATTATTGAGAAAAATACCTAACAGTTATTTTCTGACAGAATTCAATTTTGCAAAGAATAACAGTAAAAATTTGAACTGACATAGCGAGTTGGATTCTTCGAATTTTCGGATGGTATGTGATCGATGTTGGAAAGCGATAAGACTGACGGAGTTTTAGAAATCGGTTCATTTCGATTCGTCGTACGATGTGGGAAAGTTTGACCAGTAGTGTCCGGTTGATCTGAGAATTAAAAGAATTACGAAGAGAAATGAAAAGCCACAAAGAAATGGAAAAAATTTCTTTTACTACAAATGTTAAAGTCATTTGTTACCGATGTTATAGTGCCAAATTCCGCCTGTTTCAAATGAATACAGGCCATAATTATCGATAACTGATGCCTTAGGGTGGCACGGATAAGCAAGATTGCGCTCATCACACGTTGCACGATCATCCTTCAATTTTTCAATTAATAACTTCCAATGATTAAAATTATAACTTGAAATGCCAATCACTGATTTCATCTTTTTAATGTGTTCAACTGAACACACACGTTTTAGAAGACACATCAGACGTAACTCTCATACCAATTTCGTATCACTTGCTGCAGAGGGATAATTCCATTGATTGAAGTCATTCGGTTCGGTTCCCATGGCTTGGGAGAAGGGATAAAATTGTTTAGCAGCACATCCGGCCGCATCTCTACTGTTGAATTCCGGTTGTGAATTGGAGGGCGGTGGATTTGGCAAGAAACGCTTCGACTCCTTTAACACTACCGCTTCTCTGATAGTATTTGCAGATGCTTTCACTGAACTCTGCAACATCTCACTTATTCTTTTAGAAACAAATTAGAAGGTTTTAAAATTTCTTACGGTTGCATCGCAAGTTTCTTGTCCAACTGAAACGCTTGCTGTTGCCAGAGGAGTTGTTGTTGAAGCAAAATTATTATTTCCACAGGAATGATTGTCGTAAACTGGAATTGCTGGATGTAATTTAAATTGCAATTTTTAAAATAGCAGTGAAAGGAGATGGTAGCTAAACATAATGTAATACACGACAATTTTTACAGTTGTTATTCCCTGTTGGATTTGTGGCACACTGAGCACTCTCCTGATCGCCACCTGAAATTTGAATCTATCCAATACGTAAATAATTAGATTCGGTAGAAAAGGTTAAATTCAAAATTTTGCAGTTATGAAATTACCCGATGCAACATTGTCATTAGCTATAGCCAAAAATGCAGCAGATTTTTGAATTCGCCGCATGGCTTGATGATCGGGACGTAATCGATGAGAGCCAAAACGCGTATCCGCAAATGAGCGTGTCGTAAACGTAGAATTCTCTTTTGTTGTGTAACAAAAAAGAAAAGATGGTACCTACAAGATTTCAACTAAGAATGCTCGATATGTGAGTGCCTTACCTAAATGGAAGTAGAATTTGTAAGGAAACTATTACACAGCCCATGCAGTATTCGCTGATGTCCGTAATGCCACTTGTCATTCATTACTTTCGCAAATTTAAAATCTTACCTTACTTTCGAGGAAACAACCACTCTGAAGCAAGTCATGAGCAGAATCATCCATCAAGCTGATTAGCTGCAAAAGAATACATCGTTCCGACTTCGATTCCGACTTGGCCTTCGAAACCGAATAGCTATGATCTGGAAAAGTTGAAATTTCTTCCATTTCTCTTCACCCCCTTTATTCGATCCCTTTATCGTAAATAAAGATTTTCAGGTTAGGTGAAAAACTTTCTCATCTAACCCACTGCCAAATTTGCAGAATTTAAAATATCTATTGCTGCATTAATTATCAATTAGATAAACAAACTAACTTGCTTCACCCAAAAGATTGCCGTTGTTGCTATTTAGAACGTTGTCGAGTGCGTTTGGAGTGTCGCAGAAGAACGCAATACCAGCTGGTACAGGCGTGTAATTCACATCAGCGTTAACGTCTCCCGTCCAAACAGTGATCAGGTGCGCATAGTTCATAACTCGACAATGTACTTCGCCCGGATTGCAGTAAAGTAACATTGGCGCTTCAAAGTGTAACTTTTTCGAAAATCAGAAATTTAAAATTAGAAAAGATAAAGTGAAAGGAAACAAACATGGAAAGCACGCTGCAAGATCTTTCTCAACGATCCCAGTGCTTGTAGCGATTGTGCAGAAAAATTCATTCAGACAATTTCCCATTTTAATTACCAACGTTCGCTCACTTTCACCTGAAAATATGAAAAAGTTTAAAACTGACGGCCAATTATAGCAAAAACGTATCGAACTTTCCAACTGCGAGTACTCTTTCTTCAACCGAACTATCTCATCAAACACGTAAGTTCCCAAACCATATTTGTTATTAATTATTATTATTATTATTATTATTATTATTATTATTATTATTATTATTATTATTATTATTATTATTATTATTATTATTATTATTCAACTAACCAAATTTCGGTTCTTCCAACTTCCAATTCTCAGTGAATCTTCCCGCAAGATGATTGCCATAACTTTCCATAAATAGGCAAATCTGAATTGTCAGAGCGCTTTACTTATCACAGGAAAGACTATTATGTTACTTGCTATTTTAACGTCAACAAATCAAAGAGAAATTTAATTTTACCCGACGACGTGGAATTCGATGATGCATGTAAATGGCCAAGAAATTGATTAATTCCTTCAGTTCGGTGTACATATTTCTTCAACGAAGTGAGCATTATTTTAACGCAAATGCAAATGAACTTGAAGGGTTTAACAACTTTACGAATAAAATTGATATTTCGAACAATTTAATTTAATTCATCCTAATAATTTAAAAAATAAATTGCTCTTCAAAGATTAGGATCTCTTCCTAAGCGGCGACTCAACAAGTGTGATCGTTTAATTCCCGACAAGACTACCGACCGATCGATCGACCAGAACAGACAACAAATGCCAACCACCGAACGACAGAAGGCATACACGAAGAAATGTTCATTCATGGAATGCAAAAATTTGCATACAATCTCTACGGAATAATATGCTCGTTCAGACGAATTCAGTAATAATATGCAAATTTTGCAGTAAAGTCTATCGCTTGCAACAATCATTAACTTTTCCGTGTTCATGTCACTTATTGTAAGTGTCAAAATTCTCAAAATGTAATGAACAAAAACAAAATATAATGAATTAAAATACGGTTTGAAAGTAAGGAAAAACTTCGTTTTCTTCCTCCTTTCATCTGTAAAGTTAATTTCACAAAATTTTATTGTTTCTGATTAATAATTTCAAAACTTGACTTTTCAAAAGTACGTCATCAAAAAAACATGTTGTGAAATCGTTGTAAATTCAACAACGTTGTTGAGTGAAAATGCTTCGCTGTCAATAGCAAAAATGAGCTATAAGCTTCCGTGACTTGCGTAATCTTTAAAAGAAAGGCAACAGCGCTGCATTCCAAACTACCAACTTTCTAAGTTAACTTCCAATTTTTTCGTTTTTTGAGCTAATATATTTTAAACAAAAATTCTATTTTGCATTGCTTTATGCCAAATTAGAGTTTGGTGGTTTGGGACATTTTCGTTTTGTATATTTTGTTGAATTACTGCCACTAATATTTCAATAATTCGATCATTCGATGGAACACATTTTATTTCGAAAACGTTTTCACTTTGAAGACAATTAGGAAAGAGAACGAAGAGTACGTGAAATAATATAAAGTATGCAATGATAAATAAACGTATAAATATTGTATTAAATAATAGAAATAGGTATTGTCATATTCAGTAGTGCAAGTACATCAATTATCAATATTCGTTGGATTTAGCATTGTAACACGTTTTCTTATATAGCTTGGTAACGTACACCGTACGTCATCAATGAATTTTCCGAATTCGCAAAGAGCTATAAGGAGATTATGCGGAGCTGGTTTGAGCAGTATCCTTGACAGGTTCCGTGAGAGACTTGAAGTATCTCTACAAAAGATTGTTAAAACAAAGCGTCAAATGCAATCGACGGAGAACTAAAAGGAAGTGGAAAAGCGTGGTAAAAATGTTCTGAAGGAAGAATACAAACGCGACCACGTACATGCTAACGTACTACGTACATGCTGTTAGAAATTAGATTAAATATCAACCATTTCTCTTACTTCTTGTTTTTCACAAATGATAGCCACGATCGCACG